>JAKSZT010032311.1:1227315-1276006 GCA_026826555.1 Tolypeutes matacus | reverse complement strand
TTTTTTTTTTTTTTTTTTTTTTTTTTTAGCGCAATACAGTACCCAAAATAATTCCTCCTCTAGACCAACCCCCTCATGGAAGAGACCCTAGCTGGGCTCGTGGAAATTAATCAAGCACATCCCACTTCCTGGACTCCCCAGGGTAGCTGTAGCTCTGATGTTAGTCAGTGTAGAGTGCTAAAGATGGTCAATTCCGCCCCTTCTGGAGCCGAGCACAGCATCACCGGGTTGCTATGTGAATCAGTTTGACTGCAGATTCGCGTCTGCTCTCAGCCTGATGCTGCTTCAAGTCGGCTTATCTGCTCCCCAAAGCTATGGGGCAGTGCAGGCAGCCAGATGGATGTCAAAAAATAAAAATAAAAAATTCCCTTCCCTGTCCTCCAGCAGAACCCCCCCTCTTTTGGAGTGTCACCTCTTCCTGGCCCCGCAGTGGCCCGGAGTATATCCCTGGGCAGCTAGGCAAATCAACTCCTTCCCCTGAACGGAATCACCCTTCCCATTCACCGGGTGCCGATTCGCCTCGGCTGTTCTGTTCTCACAAGGTCCAAGGGGTTCCAGGCAGCCAGATCCCCGCTCACGGCTCCAACTGGCCATTTTATTTTATTTTTTTCTCCCTAACCACGGGGCTGAGCCGTCTGTGCCAACCACCACTGGCAGGCTTAAAACTCATGAATCTCTATCGTTCAGTCCACGCCGTGGATCCACACAGATAGATGTCCCAAGCTTCTCATTCCACACGTGCACAGCACAGACCCCCAGGCAGGACCCCGTCCACAATCCGCCTTGCTCTGGGAGCTTGCAGTGTGTGCCCTCCTACACTAACGCCATCTTGGCCCCCCCAGTGTCTTCTTTATATCCTTAATCTCTTCCTTCACTTCATTAAGTTGGTTCATGATATTCGTTTGGGAATCTTTGATTAGTTGTTCAATGTTCTGCATATATTCCTGGTTTTCAGTTTGTTCATTGGAGTCGTCCACGTCTTCCTGTTTCTCAGTGTGGTTTGTAATTTTTTGTTGCCCTCTTGTCATCATTTTATCTTGCTGGGTTTATTCAGTTGATTAACTTCTCTCTCTCCTCTAGAGTTTTATTTAGCTGGTGGTTCTGTGTGTGTGTGTTAAGTTTTCTCTTTGACACTTTTTCTTCTTATTTTGTTTCCTTGCTTCTTTCTATGTTACGATTCTCCACCGATCACTCCACGTCGTTGATCTGCCCGCTTCTAGATGACCCAAGCTTCTCGCTCTGTGCGCCCACAGCACAGACCCTCAGGCAGAACCCCGTCCACAATCGGCCATCCCCAGAGAGCCAGTCAATGAGCACCCTCCTAAACCAATGCCATCTTGCCTCCCCTCCCCTACTTTTGGTATTATAGTTTTATATATAACAAGCAATTAATGATAAAAACCAAAAAAAAAAAAAAAAAACCCACAAAACATTGTTTCATGTATAATTTTAGCAATTATAGTTAATTCCTTTGCCTATAGATCTTTGCTAATGCAAGCACACATGTGGCTTATATTGACAAATATATTAAATTTATATTTGACATAGACTGAGAAATACATATACAGTTTAACTCATCCAATTGTATTTTTTCATCCAGTTAAGGTAATAAAGGGGTAAAAACATACCTTTATACTAAATTTTGTAATTACATATTACTCTTTTTTCTGTGACCAGCAAAATTGTTTAATAATTCCAACACTTGGAATTTAATTTTTCTTTTAATATTTTAATAAGAGAAGTTGTGGGATTTACAAAATAATTATGCCTAAACTAAGGATTCTCATACACCACATCACCAGCAACCCAGTGCATTGGTGTGTAATACTTGTTACCATATGGCAGAATTTTAAAAATAATTGTACTATTTCTAATAGTAGTTTCCTTTGATACAATTGAAGGATTATTAAAGTCATACTATTATCTAACTGCATGATTTTAGAAGATGTACATTTCCCATTCTTCACCTTATTATCATGACCTAGTATTAGTATCATATATTTGTTATAATTCCCGACAGAACATTCTTGTACTTGTGTTATTACCAATAGTCTATCATTTATTTTAGTTTTCACTTTTTTGTACAGTTTTGTGCATTTTCTTTTAATTTGTATTCTAGTAATATATACATCCTAAAATTTTGCTTTTAACCACATTCACCTCTATAGTTCACTCACAAAAATGTGCTGTCATCACCACCATCCATTTCCAAATGTTTACCACAAACCTAAATAGAAATTCTCTGAAAGTTAAGCATCAACTCTCCATTCTCTAAAACCCAACCTATCTCCTAGTAACTTATGTTCTATATTCTAATACTAAGAATTTGCTTATTACAATTACTTTATATCCCTGAGATCTTACAATAGTTGCCATTTGGGGTCTGGCTTATTTCACTCAACATTATGTCCTCAAGGTTGATCCATGTTGTTGCACACATCAGGAATTCATTCCTTTTTATGGCTGAATAATATTACATATGTGTATAACACAATTTTCTTTATTCATTTATCAATTGATGGACACTTGTGTTGTTTCCATCTTTTGGCAATTGTGAGTAATACTGCTACCAACATTGTTGTGCAAATATCTGTTTGAGTTGCTGTTTTCAATTCTTCTGGGTACCTATTATTGGGATTGCTGAGTCATATGGTAATTCTATACTTAGCTTCTTGAGGAACTGCCAAAATTTCTTCCATGGTAATTGCACCTTTTTGCATTTCCACCAGCAATGAATCAGTGTTCTTATTTCTGCACCTCTCTGACACTTGTAGATGTTGATTTTTTTATAGTGGCCATTCTACTGAGTAAGAAATGATAGCTCTTTGTGGTTTTGATTTGTATTTCCCCAATAGCTTGTGAAGTTCAGCATTTTTTCATGTGCTTTATATTCATTTATATTTTCCTTTGAAAGATGTCTTCAAGTCTTTTGTCCATTTTTTCAGGTGGATTGTTTTTCTTTTATTGTTGAGTTGTAGGATTTCTTTATTTAGTCTGGATATTAAACCCTTATTGGATGTGTGATTTCCATAGAAAATAAATTTTCTCCTATTGTGTATTTTTTCACTTATGTGACAACATATATTCTCCATTGTGGTTTTTCACTTATGTGACAAAGCCTTTGGATGCACATAATTTTTAAAATTTTGAGGACTCTCATTTATTATTTTTTCTTTCATTCCTTGTTCTTTGGGTGAAAAGTCTAAGAAACCATCACTTAACACAAGATCTTGAAAATGCTTCCTTATATTTTCTTCTAAGAGTTTTATAATCCAAATTCTTATATTTAGCCCCTTGATCCTATTTGAGTTAATTTTTATATATAATTTGAGATAAGGGTAATCTTCCATTCATTTACATATGGATATCCAGTTCTCCCAACACCATTTGTTAAAGATATTATTCTTTCCCAATTGAGTGGACTTTGCAGCCTTGTCAAAAATCAATTTGCCTTAGTTGTGAGGATTTATTTATGAACTCTCCATTTGGTCGCATTGTACAATATATCTATCGTTATGAAAGAACCATGCTGTTTTTACCACTGTAGTTTTGTAATATGCTTTAAAGTCAGGAAATGTATCCTGCAACTTTGTTATTTTTTTTTGATAGTCTTCCAATCGATGAACATGGACTTTCTTTCCATTTATTTAGGTCTTCTTTAACGTCTATATTTTTCACTTTATTGATTTTTCCTTAAGCAATAGAATTACTAAATATAAAGAGAACTTCAAAAATGGCATTTCAATATAATTTTCCAAAACAGTTATATTCCTACTATGTCACAAGTATTCTGTGAATATTTAGGATCACTTTCTTACTAGCTTTTTATTATTATTAAATACCAGTTTTGAATAATTTGATAAGTGAAAACAAGTATTTTGATTTTTAAATTTTATATTTATTTTCTTTACAATTTATATCTCTTCATGTGTGAATTCTGTTTGTGTAAACTGACCATTTAACTATTGGAGTAAGTGTTTAATACACTTGAATATGGATAGTAAAACAGTGCCACTGAAACCTCCCAGAACCCATTAGCTTCTCTTTAACTCCTCTTTTTGATCTTCTTCTAACAGTAGCAGCTTCTTCTTCTTTTGACCTTGTTTTGAAGGCTTATGTAACATAAGAATGTGCAAAACCCCAGGCTAGTATCCTTAGATGACCTCCTAGATTCCAGGTGCTAAAATCATCTCCCTTGGAACTAAAATTGAATGAATTAACAGAGATATGAGGATGGAATAGACAGAGATCCAAGATGCTGAAGTAGGGAATGGCATGCTGCATTCCTCTTCCAGAAACTGTCATAAGGATATAGAATAAGCGAAGCCAGGTGTCAAAGAGGACACAACACAAAATGAAAATAAAATAAAATCCTAGACTATAAAGAGAAGCTAACCAACTGAATAAGTGCATCTAGATAAACAGATGCTTAGACACCAGCAAAAAATTACAAGGTATATGAAGAAACAGGAAAACATGGACCAGTCTAATGAACAAACTAAAAAACAGGAGGATTTGCAGAATGTGGAATATCTAATCAAGATGTACAGAGAAATATCATGAATACACTTAATAAATCAAAGGATGAGATAAATGATATTAAGAAGTCACTGGGGAAACATACAGAAGAGATTGCAAACATATATAAAATGATGACAGGTCAGATTGTGATGAAAGGCACAATGCAAGAAATTAAAACTACTTTGGAAGCACATAACAGATTTAAACAGGCAGAAGAAAGAATTAGTGACATCAAAAATAGAACATCTGAAATCACACAGATAGTAGAATAGATTAAAAAAAATATTTAAAGAATTCAACATGGATTCATGGAAATGAATGACAAGAAATTCACAAACATATGCATTATAGGCATCCCATAAGAAGAAGAGCATGGGAAGGAGGCAGAAGGAGTGTTGGAGGAAATGACTGAAAATTTCCCAACTCTTTTGAGGGACATGGATGTACATGTCCAGGAAGCATAGCACACTACAGTGTATATTTTAACAAACCTACCCCAAGACACATACTTATCAAATTGTCATATGCTCAAGACAAAGAGAGAATTCTGAAAGAAGTACGAGAAAAGAAATCCATCACATATAAGAGAATCTCAATAAAATTAAATGTTGATTTTTCATCTGAAACCTTGAAGCTAAGAAGACAATGGTAAGGCATAGTTAAGTGCTAAAATTTTTTTTTAAATGCCAGCCAATAATTCTTTGTCTGGCAAAGTTGGCATTTCAAAATGAGGAAGAGTTCCTATGCCAAAGAAGGCATCTGAGTAAGAAGCTCCAAGAGTCAGCTCATCATACAGAGTAGTTAGTAATCACTCAGAGTTACCTAAAGCACCTGTTTGGGGGTCTCAGGAGACCAGGAGAACATCCTGCAACATACTGGAAAGAATGGAAGGAGGAGAATGCCCATATGCAGTGAAGTTGCATAAGTAGAGCATTCCATGCCATGGAAGCTGGTGCTTATTCTCCACTGGTGGTGGAAACTATCTCAAGAGCTATTCTGTGGCTGGAAATGGAGCTCCATTTCATAAAAATGGGGGAGGAAGAGACAGTTGGACACTGACTTGAGCTACATTTTAGTAAATTCACCTAGCTTATGTATAATCCTAAGAACAGATAAGTTTGGACATTTCCAAGTTGGAAAGAGGTTGGTAGTTGCAATTTTAACTCTGCCTCCAACATGAAGGGAAATGGGGCTGACTGAAAATCACAGTGAAGTTAAGGACTGTTTTCTTTCCACATAGATCATATTGCAGACATAGCCTAAGCCACAGCTCCCCTTCTGGCAAGAAGAAAGCTGTGGTGAATTGCACTGGCCTCTTTGTGTAACTGCAGGCACTTTGGCCCAACACAGACTGAGTAGTCAGACACCTGGGGCTCCATCCCCACAACCCAATAGGATAGGAGAGGAACTTTGTTTCCTTGGCCTCTCTTAGCAACTGCAGGTGCTTTAGGTCCACACAAACTTTTTTTTTTGCATGCCTTAGATCTGTCTCCACCTCTCCTCCACCGTAGGATAGGAGGTGGCTGGTGTTTCTTCAGCTTCTCTAGGCAACTACAGGAGCTTTCAGCTCACACAGACTTGATACTCAGACAACTGTGGCTCCATCCCTGCCCCCAAATTGAATAGGATGGGAGCTGTGATTCCTCAGCTTCTCCAGGCAAATGCAGGAGATTTCAGCCCACATGAACTGTTTTGCTGATTACCTTTGAGTTCACCTCTAACCCTGCCCCCCATAAGGTAAGAGAGGCTTGGTCTTTCCTCAGACTTTCAGAACTGCAAGTGCTTTTGGCCTGAAAGGACTTGATTGTTGGGTGTCTGTGGCTCCACATCCACCCCTGATAAGACAAGAGGGAGCAGAGTTTCCCCTGCCTCTCTGGGCAGCTCCAGGTGCCTTTGACCCACACAAACTGAGCAGTCAGACACCTATAGTTCCATTGCCACCCCCAAGTAGGAAGGGAGATGTGTTTCCTCAGCCTTTCCAGGGAAAGGCAGGCACTTTCACCCTGCACAGACTAAACTGTTGGGTGCCAGTGGACCTACCACACCCCCAATAGGATAGGAAGGGGGTCTGGAGTTTCTTCAGCCTCTCTGGGCAACTGCAAGCAATTTTGGTCCATGCAGACTGGATATTTGGACACTTATATCTCTATACAAGCCCCCCAGTAGGATAGGAGGGGAACTGTGTTTCCTCAGCCTCTCTGGGCAAATGCATGTGCTTTCAGACTTCAGTAACTGGTTTGTTTAATGTCTTTGATTCCACCCTCACCCCCATAAGATAGGAGGGGGCTGGTGCTTCCTCAGACACTCAGGGCAACTGCAGATGTTTTTGGCCTGCATGAACTGGACTGTTGGATTCCTGTGGCTCCATTCCAACCCAAATAAGACAAGAAGGGAGTGGAGTTTCCCCAACCCCTCTGGGTAACTGCAGGTGTTTTTGGCCCACACAGACTGATAGTCAGACAATATAGCTCCATCTCCACCCCTAAGTGGGATAGGAGGGGAGCTGTGTTCCTTAGCCTCTCTGGACAATGGAATTAACTTTTGGCCTGCATGAACCTGACTGGTAGGTAACTTTGGATCCAGCTCTACTCCCAAACAGGATAGGAGAGGGCTGGTGTTTCCTTAGCCTTTTCAGACAATAGCAGGCACTTTTGGCCTGCATGGACACAACTGTTTGGCACTTGTAGATCTACCTCCATCACCCAATATGATAGGAGAAGGCTAGTGTTTTCTCAGCCTCTCTAGGTAATGGCAGGTACTTTTGACCTGCATGGACTGGACTGTTGGGTGCCTATGGATCCACCCCATTCCCTAAAAGGAAATTAAGGGGCTGGTGTTTCCTCAGCCTCTCCAGGCAACAAGAGGTACTTTTTCCCCGGGTGTCATGTCCCATGCTGGGGGGAAGGTTATGGATTCATAAGCTGAGTTTGGCTTAGAGAGAGGCCACATTTGAGCAACAAGGAGACTCTCAGGTGGCAAACCTTAGGCACCACATAACAGCAGGCTCAGTTTACATTACAAGAGCAAAGACACATAAGGCTAGTCATCAATAACAAGAACCCATCAGTGGACGATCATCTTTTGCCAAACACTGCCCCTGCACTCAGGGGACGGGTGCTGCTTCCTTGGAGAATGTGGCAGAGCTCTCCAGGCTGGGAATTCAATATTCCCTCATTTATTAAGTGATTGTCTACGCACTGTGACCATGCCCCACCCCTCGATCATTTGAACAATTTTATATATCTTTCATGTATATTCAGATGAACTTCCCCCCTTGAATCCCCCATCCCAGACATCCCCCCAATGATCCTCTGCAGCCCTCATTGTAACCCTTCTGTGATCTAAGCCTTGCTTGAAGATGAACCCATATAATAACCAAATACAGTTAATAGGAAAATGAAATAATAATGATAAGCTTAAATGAAAGAGATAAAATACATGGAAACTCAGAAAAAAAAGCTAAAAATAAAAAATAATTAACAGATTGGGACATTCAAAAAATGGGAAAAAAAAATTTTTTTTTTCCTTTTATCACTGCATTCTCGGGTGTCCAGTCTGTACCGTGGCACCTCCTCCTCTCATTCCCCAGTGTCTCCCAAATTTTCATTTAATTTTCAAAGAAGTTTTAGGTCACAGCAAAGTCACACACAGAATACTAGAGACTCATGTACACAACCTCCTTCCCCTTTCCTCACCCCATATTAAAACCTTTTTTATGTGGATGGTAGCATTGTTATAACTATTATACATATAGTGAAACATACTTACTAAACATTGTCAATGGTTTACAGTATAGTTTACAATTTAGACGGAACAGTTTAATAATTTTTGATGATATTTACCATGTCCTGTGTCCATTATTGTAAGGTAGTGAAAAACATTTCCCATGACCACTAAATACCCCGTTTGATCTTTTCTGTTCCTTCCTCCCCATCCCCCTGGGGCACATGACACTCCCCTGTCTTGACTCATTGGATAACAACATTCATAGTTACATGCCCGGGTTTTCTAACCTGCCCTTCCTAATCTACTCACCTGTCAACCCTGCACCACCAAACCCAGTAATATCACTACCCACCTATCCTATCCTTCAATATGCAGCTATACCTTAACACTTTACCATAGATTATGTCCACATGGGTGATAGCTCACAACCTACTATTCTCGTTCTCTCCCTTGTTAATCTATCTTTCAGACAATGGTTCTCAGGACTGCTCACTTTCCTCAATTCAAATCAGTGAGCTCATATACTGTTCATCCTTCAATGCCTGTCTTGCTTCACTCAACGTAAGGTCTTCAAGATTCATCCAAGTTATTCCATGTGTTAGCACTTTATTCCTTCTTACAGCTGAGTAATATTCCATTGTATGTATGTACCACATTTTGTTTATACATTCATCTGTTGATGGGCACCGGGGCTGATTCTAACTTTTGGCAATTGTGAACAATGCCGCTTGAACATTGGTGTGCATATATCTGTTTATGTCTTTGCTTTCAGTTCTTCTGGGTATGTATGCAGCAGTGGAATCACGGGATCATATGGATGATCTATTGTTAGTTTTCTAAAGAACCGCCAAACTGTCCTCCACAGTGGCTGGACCATTCGACAATCCCTCCAGCAGTGGATGAGGGTTCCTATTCCTCCACATCCTCTCCAACACTTATAGTCTTATGTTTTTTTAATAGCTGTCATTCTGATGGGTGTAAGATGGTATTTCATTGTAGTTTTGATTTGCATTTCCCTAATAGCTAGTGATGTCGAGCATTTTTTTCATGTACTTTTTTAACCATTTGTATTTCTTCCTTGGAGAGTGTCTTTTCAAGTCACTTGCTCATTTTTTAAATGGGTTGTTTGTCTTTTTATTTTTGAGGTGTTGGATTTCTTTATATATATACAGGATATTAGGCTCCTATCAGATATATGGTTGGTAGATATTTTCTCCCTTTGTGTAGGCTGCCTTTTTATTTTCTTAATATATCCTTTGAGGTGCAGAAGTTTTTAATTTTGAGGAGATCTCATTTATCTATTTTTTTTCTCAAAAAATAAAAGAAATTGGTAACTACCTTGAAATGAATGAAATGGCAGCACAACATAACAAAACCAAGAAGATGCAGCAAAAGCTGTACTGAGAGGGAAATTCAAAGCCATAAATGCATATATGAAAAAAGAAGAAAGAGCTAAAATAGAAGTCCTAACTGCACACCTGGAGGAATTGGAAAAACAACAACAAACTAACCCCAAGGAAAGTAGAAAGAAGGATAGAACAAAGATTAGATCAGAAATAAAAGAAACAGAAAGTAAGAAAGCACTAGAAAAAAATAAACAAAAACAAAACCTGGTTCTTCAAGAAGATCAATAAATTAACAAAACCTTAGCCAGATTAACAAAGAAAAAGAGAAAGCAGATGCAAATACACAAAATAAGTAATGAAGAAGGGGGTGTCACCAATGTAGCCATGGAAATAAAGAGAATTATGAGAGACTAATTTGAAAAATTATATGATAACAAAAATGATAATTTAGAGGAAGTGAACAAATTCCTAGAAACTCACAAGCAGCCTACAATGATGAAAGAAGAAATTGATGAGCTCAACAGACTAATTACAAGTAAAAAGATAGACTCAGTCATCAAAAACTTCCCAACTAAGAAGAACGCAGGACCAGATGGTCTCACAGGTGAATTCTACCAAACTTTCTGGAATGAACTAACACCAATCCTGCTTAAACTTTTCCAAAAAATAGAAGTAGAAGGAACATTGCTAACTCATTCAATGATGCCAAAATTACCTAATACCAAAGCCAAACAAAAATGCCACAAGAAAGGAAAATTACAGAACAACCGCTTTAATGAACCTAGATGCTAAAATCCTCAACAAAATATTTGCTAATCATATTCAACAACACATCAAATTAATTATACACCATGACCAATTGGGTTTTATTCCGGGTATGCAAGGATGGTTCAACATAAGAAAATCAATCAATTTAATACACCATATAAACAGATCAAAGGAAAAAATCACATGATCAACTCTATAGATGCAGAAAAAGCATTCAACAAAATACAGCAACCTTTCCTGATAAAAACATTGTGAATAATATGAATAGAAGAAAACTTTCTGAACATGATAAAGGATATATATGAAAAACCCACAGTTAACATCACATTCAATGTTGTAATCCTAAAAGCCTTCCCTCTAATATCGGGAACAAGACAAAGATGCCCACTAACACTGCTCCTATTTAACATTGAATTAGAAGTACTTGCTCAAACACTGAGGTAAGAAAAATATATAAAATGCATCCAAATTGGATAGGAAGAAATAAAAATTTCACTATTTGTAGGTGACATGATCGTACACATAGAAAACTCTGAAAAATACACAACAAAGCTTCTAGAGCTAGGAAGTGATTTCAGCAAAGTCGCAGGTTATACGATCAATGCACAAAAATCAGTAGTATTGCTGTACATAAATAATTAGCAATCTGAGGAGGAAATCAAGAAAAATTATCATTTATAATAACTACTAAAAGAATCAAATACATAGGTATAAATTTAACTAAAGATATAAATGACACACACAGAAAACCACACAACACTGTTAAAGGAAATAAAAAAGACTTACATAAATGGAAGAATATTCCCTGTTCATGGATGGGAAGAATAAACATCATTAAGATGTCTATCCTACCCAAACTGATCTACAGATTTAATGTAATTCCAATGAAAACTCACACATCATTTTTTACTGAATTGGAAAAACTAACTGTGAAATTTATTTAGAAGGGCAAGCGGCCTCAAATATCCAAAAACATATGGAAAAACAATAATGACATTGTAGGTATCACATTACCTGAGTTTAAAACACACTACAAAGCTACAATGGACAAAATTGCATGGTATTGGCACTAGGATGGACATACTGATCAATGGAACTGAATTGAGAGTTCTGATAGAGATCCTCACATATATGATCATCTGATATTCAACAAAGACATCAAGCCCACTCAACTGGGAGAGAATGGCCTCTTCAACAAATGGTGCTTGGAGAACTGGATATCCATATTCAAAAGAATGAGAGAGGAACACCATCTCACACAGTATACAAGAATTAACTCAAGATGGAGCAAAGATCTAAATATAAAGGCCAAGACCATAAAGACTTTGGAAGATAACATAGGTGAACATCTACAGGACCTTGTAATAGGAAATGGTTTCATGAACTTCATACCCAAAGCACACACAGCAAAAGAAAAAAATACATAAATGGAACCTCTTCAAATTAAAAACTTTTGCACCTCAAAGGAGGTTGTCAAGAAAGTAAAAAGGCAGCCTACCCAATGGAAGAAAATATTTGGCAACCATTTGTCTCTTAGGAGCCTAATATCCAGCATATATAAAGAAATCCTACACCTTGAAAGTAAAAAGACAAAGCATTTTAAAAATGGCCAAGCAACTTGAAAAGACACCTCTCTGAGGAAAAAATACAAATGGATAAGAATTGCATGAAAAGATGTTCAACATCACTAGCTATTAGGGAAATGCAAATCAAAGCTATAATGAGATACCATCTTACACTCATCAGACTGGCGACTATTAAAAAACTGAGGCCTACAAGTGTTTAAGAGGATATGGAGGAAATGGAAGACTAATCCACTACTGGTAGGAATGTAGAATCATCCAGCTATTGTGGAGGACACTTTGATGATTCCTTAAAAAACTAACTATAGAACTGCCATATCACCCAGCAAATCCACTGTTGGGTACACACCCAGAAGAATTGAAAGCAAGGATACAAACAGATATATGCACATCAATGATCATAGTGACATTATTCACTATTGCCAAAAGCTGGAGTCAAAAGAAATGCCCATCAACAGATGAAAGCATAAACAAAACTTGGTAAATAGATACAATGGAATATTACTCTGCTGTAAGAAGGAATACAGTACTAACACACAGGATAACATGAATGAATCTTGAGGACCTTATGTTGAGTGAAGCAACCCAGGCATTGAAGGACAAATATTATGTGACCTCACTAATATGGATTAAGCAAATTGAGCAGAGTCAGAGAGCTATTGTCTGGAACATAGGTTTACAGGAAATAGAAAGGGACAAGAAGTTTGTGAATCAATGCCCATATGGGCATAATCTATGATAAGGTGGAAGACTGTAGTTGGGAATTGAAGGGGTATGACAGGAAAGTAGTGATACTATTGGGTTGGGTGATGCAGGCTTGACAGGTGGGTAGAGTGGGGACAGTGAGTTGGATGATCCATAGATCTGGGGGGAGGGTTGGGGAAGGGACCAGGTGAACACTGGGAATTGGTGGATATGTGGTTGAAAGTACAAAGTTGTGCACACTCTTATGGCAATATGGCAAATAAGGTTTACTGGTTTAGGGTGTTGGATGGGGAGGCATTCAGGACAGGGCACACCTGGGGCAGTCTTCTAGGGAATGTGCGAGTGAACATTTTGTCATAATGTGTTGTATCAGTGAGTGGAGACCCACATAATGAGCAGGAAGGAGCTGGACTCTCATCCTGGGGAGACCGTTATGTTCTCAAACAGAAGGGTGGGAGCCCTTCAAGAACATGGGTGGTTCCTAATATGGGACGACATACCAGTGTGTCATGATCTCGGTGTTGTTGCAAGTAATTATGAATCTTGTCATCCAAGGACTGAAGCCAGGTTGTCACTGTGGGACATGAGAGGAGGGAAGGGTGGAATAGAATACACAGAATGGGGGTATTTGGGGAACAATGGAAGTGTTCTACATGATCTTGAAATGATGGACACAGGCCATGTTAAATATCAAAGTTTATAAAAGTGTACAGTCTAAAATGTACACCCTAATGTAAACCATTGACCATGGTTAGTAGTTATGTTTCACTATTTGTATATCAGTTTTAAGAAATATACCAACCACATATAAAAAAGTATTAATATAGGAGGGGGGAAAAGGGGGAGGCTGTTGGGTATATGGGAGTCCCCAGTATTCTGTATGTGACTTTATTGTGACCTAAAACTTCTTTGAAAACAAAATTTATTCTGGGGAATAAATGGAAGAAAATGTCACTGTACATACAGGACAATAGATATTATAGTGAAGGAAGTCAAAATGAAAAAGTATTTTTTTTCATTATTTTTTAATATCCCACTTTTTAAATTTTATTTTATTTTTAGTTTTTTAAAAAATTTTATATATTTTATTTCTTATATTTAAGCCTGTCATTATTATTTCATTTTCCTATTAATTGTATTTGGTTATTTTATTGGCTTCATTTTTGAAGAAGCTTTAGATCACAAAAGGGGTACAACTGTGGCAGGGGAGGATCATTAGTGTGGGGTGTTAGTGATAGGGGTTACATGGGAGAAAGTTCATCTGGACATACATATGAGGTAAATAAATGTGTTCAAATGTTCATGGGGCATTGACACAGTGCATGGAGATTCACACAATAACTGAAAGAATATTGAATTCCCATCCTGGAGAGCTCTGTGACATTCTGTAATGGAGCAGCAACAGCTCCCATGTGCAAGGGCAATGACTGGTAAAGGAGGATGGTCCATTGAATGGCCCTTGATATTGATGACTCTGCTTATGAGCTTTTGCTCTTGAAATTGAACCTTATTCTAGTGTTGTGAGGTCTCTAAGAGTTGCCTCCTGAAAGCCTTCTTTTTGCTCAAATGTAACCTCTCTCTAAGCAAAACTCAGCATATAAATGCATTACCTTCCCCTCAGTGTGGGACATGAGTCTTAGGGATGAGCCTCCCTGGCACCGAGGGATTACTAGCAAGCACCAACTAGCAAAAGGGGGAAAAGGTAAAGACAAATGAGGTTATATGGTTAATAGACTTCAAAGTGAGTCAGGAGGTCATCCCAGAGGTAACCCTTATGCAAATCTCATCAGGTTCGAATAGACTGCCAAAGTGGATACTTCCCCAAATAGTGGGGCTTCTGAGTGTTCTGGAGACAGCCAAGTCCTATGGTTAGTGCAGATAGCTCTGGAGTTTGGTGTCTTGCTAGTGGGCCCTACTTTGAAGTTTGTGCTCCTAAGAGTGACAGAGTTGGACTTGGTTATGGCTTCCCTACATATGGCTTATCTGTCCCTTCTATTTAAATCTAAACTTAGAGCTGGAGTTGGTAGGGGTACATCCAAGAGACTTGAAACTTTGGGCTTTCCATATGCCAGATGGGCCCTGAGCCTCAGCAGAATTGCAACACCTACTCTCCAGTTCATTGGACTTACCTAGGACAACTAACAAGGAGGTGAGGATTGACAAACACCATACCAAGGAAACAAGAAAGCCTACATCTGCAAACAAGAGATCCCACCCATTGGCTGTATGGGATTGAAGACCCTCTCAATACTGGTGGAATGGACATCACCCTCCCAGAATCCTCAGGATTGGGGAATGAATTAACTCTGGACTAGAGTGGACTTGCTGGTATTCTACTACAGATTTATTTTGATTCTAGCAATGGAAGAAATTACAACATTGATGTGGAGACAGTGGCTACTGGAGGCTCTAGGGGCAAGGAGAGGAAAAAACAGGTGTAATACAGGGGATTTTTTGGGACATGGGAATCATTCTGAGTGACATTGCAATGGCAGATATAGGCCATTATATATCTTCCCATAACCTGCAGGATTGTGTGGGGCAGCATGTAAACTGCAATGTGAACTATGGTCTATGCTCAGCGGCAATGCCCCAGGATGCATTTTCAATTGCAATGAATGTGGCACACTAATGAAGGATGTTATCTATATGGGAGGGTGTGGGAGGTGTGGGGAGCAGGGCATTTGGGATTCCTAAATCTTTTGTGTAACATTTATGTAATCTAAGTATCTTAAAAAATAAAAATAAAAAAATATATTTAAAAAAGGAACAAGATAAGCCTCCATTTAACATATAGGAATAGAGTCAATCATAGATGTTCAAACAAATTTTCTTAATATTCCCTGGCATTGCTAAAGAGATTAAGGATATTAAGAAGACACTGAGTGACCACAAAGAAGAATTTGAAAGCATACATAGAAAAATTGCAGACTTTTTTGGAATAAAGGGGGCAATAAATGAAATTTAAAATGTACTGGAGGCATATAACAGCAGCATTGAGGAGGCAGAAGAAAGGATCAGTGAGCTTGAAGACAAAGCTTCCAAAAGCAAACAAAGAAAAGAATAAATGAAGAAAAGAATGGAAAAAATTGAACAGGGCCTCAGGGAACTAAATGATGAAAAGAGACATGCAAACATATGTGTCATGGGTATCCCAGGAGGAGAAGAGAAGGGAAAAGGGGCAGAAGGAATATTTGAAGAAATATTGTTAGAATTTTTCCCAACCATATTGAAGGACATAAATATCTATGTCCAAGAAGCACAACAAAGTCCCATTGGAACGAATCTGAATAGACCAAATCTGAGACACATACTCATCAGAATATCAAATGCCAAAAACAAAGAGATAATTCTGAGAACAGCAAGAGAAAAGAGATGTGTAACATGTAAGAGATATCCAATAAGTTTAAGTATAGATTTATCATCAGAAACAATGGAGGCAAGAAGGCAGTGGTACAATATATTTAAGAAATCCCAAGAGTAAAACTGCCAGCAAAGAATCTTATATCTGGCAAGATTGTCTTTCAAAAATGTGTACAAGTTTAGAATATCCAAACAGAAACTGACTGAGTTGGTAACCAAGAGACTAGCTTTGCAGGAAATTCTAAATGGAAAGCCTGTAAAGAAAAGACAGGAGAGAGAACCTTGGAAGAGAGTCTAGAAAGGAAGATTATATCAGTGAAAGTAACTAAAGTTTCAAAAAGAGTGGTAAAAATAAAATATGACAGATAAAGCCCAAAGGTCAAAATAGGTGAAATAAGAACTGCCTTTACAGTAACAACATTGAATATTAATGGATTAAACTCCCCACTCAAAAGACACAGACTGGCAGAATGGATAAGAAAATATGAGCCATCTATATACTATCAACAAGACTCACCTTAGGCCCATGGATACCAATAAATTGAAAGTGAAAGGTTGGAAAAAGAAATTCCACACAGGCAGTAACCAAAAAAAAAAAAAAAAGTGTAGTTGCTATACGTATATTGGATAAAATAGACTTTAAAAGTAAAACTGTTATTAGAGACAAGGAAGGACATTATATATTAATAAAAGGGGCAATTCACCAGGAAGAAATAACAATCATAAATATATATGAACCTAACCAGTATACCCCAAGATACATGAAGCAAACACTGGCAAAACTGAAAGGAGGAATAGATATCTCTACAATAATAATTTGGAGACATCAAAACACCACTATAGTATTGGATAGAACATCTTGGCAGAGGGCCAATAAAGAAAGAGAAAGCTTGAATAATAGGGAAAATGGGCTAAACCTAGTAGACATATACAGAACATTTCACCCTAAAATAGCAGGATATACATTCTTTTCAACTGTTCATGGATCTTTCTCCAGGATAGACCATATGTTGGGTCAAAAACAGACCTCAATAAATTCAACATCAAAATTATACAAAGCACTTTGATCATAATGGAATAAAGTTGGAAATCAACAAGAGGTAGAAAAAGGGAAAATTCACAAATATATGGAGATGAAGCAACACACTCTAAAATAACCACTGGGACAAAGAAGAAATTGGAAAAGAAATCAATAAATATCATGAGACAAATGAAAACAAAAATATAACATATCAGAACCTATGGGATGAAGTGCAGAGAGGGTAATTTATAGCCCTCAATGCTTATATTTAAAAAGAAAGAGCTAAAATCAATAACCTAACTACACAGCTGGAGGAAATAGACAATGAACAGCAAACTATTCCCAAAGCAAGCAGAAGCAATGAAATAGCAATGATCACAGCAGAATTAAATGAATTGAGAACAAGAAAATCATAGAGAGAATTAGCAAAACCAAAAGTTGGTTCTTTGAGAAAATTTACAAAAATGACTAATCTTTATCTACATTGAAAAAGAAAAAACAGAGACGGTGCAAATAAATAAAATAAAAAATGAAAACAGAGACTTTACAACTGACCCCACAGAAATAAAATAGATCATAAGAGGATACTATGAACAACTGTATGCCAAAAAATCTTTACAATGTAGGTGGAATGGAAAAATTCCCAGGAATCTACAAACAACCTACACTGACCCTAGGAGAAATAGAAGACCTCAACAAATGAATCACAAATAACAAGATTGAAACAGTTATCAAACAATTCCTCAAAATGAAAAGCCCAAGACCAGATGGTTTCACAGCTGAGTTCTACCAAGCATTCAAAGAAAATTCAATGATAATCTTCCTCAAGCTCTTCCAAAATATTGAACAAGAAGGAACACTATGAAACTCATTCTATGAAGTGAATATCACCCTAATACCAAAGCCAGATAAAGATCTTATGAAAAAAGAAAATTACAGACCCATTTTCCAAATGCATACAGAAACAAAAATCCTCAATAAAACACTTGCTAATCAAACCCAACAACACATTAAATGAATTATTCATCATGATCAACTGGGTTTTATACCAGGCATGCAAGGGTGGTTCAACACAAGAAAATCAATCAGCATAACATACCACATTAATAAACCAAAGAGGAAAAAATCACATGATCCTATCACTTGATGCAGAAAATGCATTTTACAAAATACAGCATCCTTTCTTGATAAAACTACTATAAAAAGAATTGAAGGAAACTTCCTCAACATGATAAAGGCCATATGTGTAAAAACCACAGCTAAGAGTGTTCTCAGTGGTGAAAGATTATAAGCTAACCTGCTGAGATCAAGGACAATACAAGGATGTCCATTGTCACCATTGTTGTTCAATGTAGTGCAAAGGGTTCTAGCTAGAGCAATCAGGCAAGAAAAATAAATAAAAGACATCCAAATTGGAAAGAAAGACATAAAATGTTTGTTATTTGCAGATCTTATACCTAGAAAATGCTGAATAATCCATAACAAAGCTGCTAGAGCTAAAACATGATTTCAGTAGAGTGTGAGGATACAAGATCAATACAAAAAATCAGAGATGTTTCTATACACTAGTAATGCACAATCAGCGGAGGAAGTCAGGAATAAAGTTCCATTTATATAAAGACTAAAAGAATTAAAGATTTAGAAATAAACTTAACCAAGGGTGTAAAACAATTGTATTCAGAAAACTACAATGCATTGCTAAAGGAAATTTTAAAAGACCTAAATAAATGGAGGGATATTTCATTCTCATGTATCAGAAGACTAAATATTATTAAGATGTTAATTCTACCCAAATTGATGTACAGATTCAATGCAATCCTGATAAAAATTCCACCAGCATATTTAAATAAATGGAAAACACAATTATCAAATTTATTTGGAAGGGTAAATGACCCCAAATAGCCATAAACATCTTAAAAAGGAAAAGCAAAGTTGGAGGACTTTAAATCATATTACATAGCTAAAGTAAAAGCAGCATGATACTGTATAGACCAATGGAACTGAATTGATGGTTTAGAAACAGACATCTATGGTCAAATGATTTTTGACAAGCTTATCATACCAACCCAGCTGGGTAAGTACAGTCTATTTAACAAATGGTGCTGGTACATTTGTTAAAATTAAAGAAAAAATATTGAATCATTGCTAAACCATGGTCTATAGCTTGGTTTACCCTTTTCACCATACAATTTCATAGGTTTTGACAAAATGAATAATGGCCTGTATCCATCATTGCAATATCATGCAGAACAATTCTAATGTCCCAAAAGTGCCCCACGTTACCCCTATTCTTCCCTCTCCCTCTCCTTGTAACTTCTGGTGACCACTGTCTTTATATCAATTTAACAATTTATTCCATTACTAGAATAATAACAAATCTACTTTGGTCCATAATTGCATTCCCCTTTATGTTTATTCATTCCGTAATCTTGAGGATTTTGGTATGGTGATGTCCAGTCTGCATCCAATGAAGAGATGTCTTAGAGCCCATGGGGCAGATGGATGGGACTTCTTGCTTGCAGTTGTAGATACTCAATGTTTTTTGGGGGAATGGGCTTTGTCCACCATCATCCTTTCATTAGTTGTCCTGGGCAAGTCCAATGAATTGGAGATTAGGTGTTGGCTGCAAATCTCCTGAGATTCAGTGCTCAGCTGGCATATGAACAGACCAAGATTTAGTCTCTGGGACATATTTTTAATGGGTATAGTGCTAATTATATGTTCAAATAAAAGGGACAAAAGAACCATATGTAGGGAAATTATAAATTAGTGTAACTCTGTTACATTGGGGATACAAGTTAACATATATTTCAAGGGTGTCAATTTCCTGGGGTTGTCTGCCCTGCATATATTGTCTAGATGTCTCTAGAGCCCTCAAGGCACCTCTGCTGGAGGCATTGTTTACTGTGGCAGTAAGAGAGATCCTTTTGACATGTGCATAATTTCAACCTCTGGAATGACCTTCTGACTCACTTTGAAATCTTTTAACTCTAAACACTCATTTGTATTTAATAATTCCCCTTTGTGGTCAAGGTCTTTTTCCAAATACATCACTAGTTGGTGCTTAGTAACAATTCCTCCATGCCAGTGAGGCCCATCCTTGGGAGTCATGTCCCATGCCATGAGGGGGTGGTAGGCAGTGAGCCTATATGCTGAGTTTGGCTTAGAGAGAGGCCATATATGAGAAACAAGGAAGTTTTTAGGAGGTAACTTTTATACAATATATATTAGTAGGCTACATTTCAATTTTACAAGAGTAACATTCATAAGTGCAAGCATTAATATCAAAGTCTTGGCATATTAGTCTGTTCTCTATTGCTAACCACAGCCTATGGACTGTAGAGATACTTTCTACTCTATTAGAGAATATAGTAAGAATTCTCAGAATGCAAATCTAATATTTTGTTTGTTATTTTGTGCATCTCTACCCATTGAGATAACACCTGCATGACCACATGAATATATTCATATTACATAGAGGCATGCCCAGGATGCATCCTTCCCCACACATCCCCCCACCCCTGACACCATGCATCAGTGATCCTCTCCTGCCATAGTTGCAACTTTTTTGTAACCGAAAACCTCCCCAGAAACAAAGCCAAAATGAGAGTTTTTTGCATTGTGGCTTTCATCGCTGTAAGATCTATTATCTTTTATGTATATATACAAATCCTCTGTATGTTCCCCAGGGTCTTATTTTTTCCACTTTATTTTCAAAGAAGCTTTAGGTTACAGAATAGTAATATTGAAAACATAGAGAATTACCATATACCACATCCCCTCCCCATTTCACATTTTCCCCATATTGGTCAAGATGGCAAGTGTTTTGAGGAGAGATTCTCCTTGTTTTCCACGTTGTGTCAGATTGCCCTGATTCCAAACAGCAAACAAATTTCAAAGAAAAGGAAAAACCTGTACTCCCCAAACAGCAAAATGTATAGAACTAAAGAAAATCTTGAGGTTTCATTTTATACTTGGTATAGCTGATCAAATTTATCTTTTCTTTCCATGAAATCCTTCTTAAACATATACACAGTCCAAAATTTGAATTAAAGAATGCTTAATATTCTTAGTGAAAACTAAGAATATTTATTTTTAATGTAACATTTAAACTGATATATTATTGCATCAATTGCTACAGACACTATTTTAATTTACTTCTTTTAATCTTAAAATATGAAAGTGCTGTTTGTGGTTAGAATCATGAGTGTATTTAGTAATAGTTCTAACCTGGTAAGTTTACAATCGAGAAATTCTAATGAAATATTTTGTCTCACTGGTTTACAGTACTCTAAACACAGTAAATCCATCTTTGACAATTTAAGTCATTCCTTTAACTACATAAAAATTTTATTATGCACCTACTTTTTACCATGTACTATGTTAGATACTGGGGATAAAGAGATAAATGAGAATCATTTTTGACAGGACAACTTAAAGCTTACTTGTAGACAGGCACATAAGAAGATAACTGTAATTTGATAAGTCCTGAGCTTTAGACCATTTAAATGCTTATATCAGAATTTTACAGGATGTCCACAGTTTACTCCTAGTAAAACTGTTATTCCCTCTTTTATACTGCCCACAGTCAAACTTAAATCTCACAGGCTGCCTTCCAAGAACCTCACCCACTCAGTCCCTCCACCAACTTCACCACCACATACTGCCAAAGAAATCTAGTCCAAGAAGGAAATTAAACTTAGAATTATTTTTCCACCTTTCTAAGAGGTCACTAGGATTAATCTATCATGTCTCCTACTTTTATTTTGTTAACCACTATCAGAAGTCCACACCTCCTAGGTCATCATGGGACTCTTCACACATACATTTCTGTTGATTCATTTATCTGACTCTCTCCTATTCCTTCCAAAATGGCAATTCCTTCCAAAGGAAGGAACTTAGGGTTTGAACAGCAAAATCTTTTTTACCTTAAACCTCTTCTCTGAACAACCATCTAGTTCTAAGACCTGGAGTTCTCTGCTGTATTATGAAGACATGCAGCTGTTTAAAGTGGGAGGTGATTTTGCTCCTACACCCCACATTTCCAGTGCCTAGAGGTGGGAATAGGTATCCTCCTTGTTTCTCATTGTTGCTTCTATTTCAGAAACCGCCTTGGTGGCTACAGAGGATTATTCTCTTATCCCATCCTCCCAGTCATTCACCTTCATGGAGGTAATATTTTAGCAAATGACCAATTGCAATTCCTGTCATCATTTATGTCAATTTCAACATCTATGTAGATCACATGTTCTCAAATTTGGTTATACAGTTGAATCAACAGGGGATATTATAAAAAAATATCTGTGCTCAGCCCTTCCTCAACCTCCAGAAATTTAATTTGTCAAGGTAGGATTCAGAAGTTTGGAATAGAAAAACCCACAAAACTCCACAGTTGATCTGAATGTGCAAGGTTTCAGAATGACTGACTTAGAAGATACACTACACAGCAAGGATTCTCAGTTCCTTGACCTCCTCACTTCAACATCTCTTCCCTTGTTTCCCCTACAGTCATACCTTAGATCTTGTCATCATTAGTAATCTCCAAATTCTTGCCTTTCATCATCCCACCTTCTTATGCTCACCACATCCCTACCTGCTTCCTCACTCAAGTATGCCACCATTCCAATTATCCATGGACCTAACCATGACTTTTCCCTATCCATTTTCCCCCTTTTCCTTACTTCTTTCCTTACCCAGATTAGACTACATGTTTTGTTACCATAACTCCCTTTATACCCTCAGAACTTTTGCCTCTCTATCCCTTCTTTGTACTTTTTTGGCAAAACCCAAACCCTGGTTATATTTAACTCTGCTTATTCCATATCTGAATTCAAATAGTTAAATGGATGGGAAAAACATACTCACTTTAAATGAATGGCCATAAATCTCAAGGAAGTCATCAGTATGGAGACAATTTTGCTACTGTTCTCCAGTTCTTTGTTCATTTTTCCAGATAAGTCCTTTGAGTCTCTCCTCAAACCTCCACACTCTCTCCTAGTCCTCACATTCATCTGATGACTGTAATTTTTATTTCTCTAAGAAAACAGAAGCAAGCAGAAGGCAACTGTCTCCATTTCCCTTTATGAAACCAACCAACTTCACTACTATGTACCCACATGCTCTGTCTTCCCTTAAGACATAAAGGATGTGTTGGTATGGCTCCTTCTTAAGGATAAGCCCTACAATCTGGACCCCATTTATTTCACCCATGAAAGAGCTCTGCTCTTGCAATTAGTAGTAGAATTATAAATTCTGCTTTACTGCAATTTCTACAATTAGGAATTAGCTTTTCTCTTCTGTACATTGACTTTCCCTCTTACCAGGACATTCCCACAAGCATATAAATAAACCTCTCATTTTAATAAGGCAAAAATGAAAGTTTCCTAGACTTCCTAGATCCAGCCACATTTATGAGTTCCTCTTTCCATCAAGATTTCTTGAGTATTCTGTACTTTGAGTGTCACTTTCTCAATTCTCATCTTTTACTTACTCCAATTGGGATTTTGCCCTCAACATTCCCTGAAACTGCACTTGTCCAAATCACCAGAAATCTCCATATTGTTAAAAGCAGTGATTAATTCTCAGTCTTCATTATATGCCACCCCCAGTAACATTTGGCACAATCATCCTACTTCCTGAAGCACTTTCTTCTTAGCCCTCCTAGATATCACACTCCCCTGGTAATGTTTCCATCTCTCCTGTGCATCCTACCTTCCACTGAATGCTTCTTCTTCTCTAGAGAGCTCCCTTCCCACTATTCTCATCACCTAGATGATCTTAATCAGTCATGTCTCTTAAAATAGTATCTTCCTGTCAATGATAACATCCTCCATTCTCTTCCCTAAGCTCAACTGCCTATTGAATACCTCATCTTTTTTATTAGAGATGTTGTAAGTTTACAAAACAATCATGCATAAAATAAAGGACTCCCATCCACTACCATATTCCAATCCCTTGCAGTGGTGTGGAACATTTTTTTTACTATTAATGATATCACCTTTTTATGATTGTATTATTTTTGATAGTACTTAAGTTTGATACAATCTATAAAAGATTATTAAAATAGTTCTATCATCCATTATTTATATTAGGTGTATTTTTCCCATGTATCACCCTATTGTTATGACCTTGTATTAGTATTGTATATTTGTCATAATTCATGAAAGAATATTATAATCCTTGTAGGATTCATTGTGTTGTATAGTCTTGTTTTATCTTGTAATATTTTCTAAGAATATATGTCATAAAGTTATGTCTTTTCACCATATTCAACTATATAGTTCAGTGTTGATGATTACCCTCACAATAATTTGCTATTTTTGTGGCCATCCATTTCCAAACCTTTACCATCATCCTAAATAGAAAATCTCTATAGGTTAAGCATGAAATCTCCTTTCTTAACCCCTAGTAACCTATATTCTAGATTGTAAGTATATGAGTTTCTTTATTATAATTAGTTTATAACAGTGAAGTCATACAATATCAGTGCTTTTGTGTCTGGCTTATTTCATTCAACAAAACGTCCCTAAGGTTCATCCATGTTGATACATGCATCAGAATTTCATTCCTTTTTACAGCTGAATAATGTACCATCATATGTATATACCACTATGTGTTTATCCATGCATTGATCAATGGACATGGGTTGCTTCTATCTTTTGGCAATTTTGAATAATGCTGTTATGAACATTGGTGTGCAAATAGCTGTTTAAGTCATTGTTTTCAGTTCTTCTGTGCATATACTTAGTAGAAGAATTGCTGGATCATATAGTAATTCTATACTCATTTTCCTGAGGAACTTCCATTCTCTTTTCCATAGCAGCTGCCATTTTACATTCCCACTTGCAAGGAATGAGTTTTCCTATTTCTCCACATTCTATCTAACACCTGTATGAACACCTGATTTCTGACAAGGGCAGGAAGATCTTTCCGTGGGATAAATAATAACCTTTGAAACAAATGGAGCTTGAAGAATGGAATATCCACATGCAAAACCAAAATGAATTTGTGCCCTTATCTCATGTAATATTAAAAATAGATATTTTGGAGTAATAAAATTGCTCTAAAATATTTTGTGGTGATGAATGCACAACTTTGTGTTTATACTAAATGTACTTGATTATACATGTATGGTATGTAAATATACCTAAATAAAACTGCTTTAAAATAAATAAATACATACATACATAATGAAGATAGCCAGAAATAGGGGAAGCATAGAGAGATTGAGAGGTGATTAATTTTTTTTGTCTATTTGTCTTATTTTTTGTTTATTATTATTATAACTATTATTGAAATAATGAAAATGCCTTAATAATAGAAGTGATGAATGAACAACTATATGCTTATGCCAAATTCATTTATTATACACTTTGGATGGATTGTTTGCTTTATTAATATGTACCAATAAGATTGATTTGTTTAAAAAAATGAACAGAAAATTAATCAACCATCTAAATGAATGGGCTAAAATGATAAAATTCTTGTAGTAAAATATATGGGTAACTCTTCATGATTTTAGGTGTGGCATAGGATTTTTTTAGATTTTACCATAAAAGCATCAGCAACAAACAAAATATAGAAAAATGGGCTTCATAAAAATTAATATAGTTTTTGTTTTAAAGGTTACCATCAAGGAATTATACCAATGACCTTCAGGACATAAGAAGTTATTTGCAAATCTTATATATCATAAGAGAATTGTATCTGGTCTGTTTAAAAATACTTGCATCTCAATTACACAAAAGAAAACAACCCATTTTTACATGAGCATGATATCCACAGGGGTGACATCAGCAAGATGTTGGAATAATATTCGCCAGTGCATGCCCTCCACAGAAATAGTGAAAATTAAGAAAAACAAACTTTCATAAAACACTGAATGAAGATTGAGGCTAGAGAACAACTCAATGAATGCTGAATCAGAGAAAAGCACTTATGAATGGTAGGAGATCCTGAGGATATATATACTGACCTGGCCTATCCCTGGTACTCAGATCTCCATGGTAGTTTGTAAGATCCATGTTGGTAGCATGATGCTCTATAAGTCCCTGAGGTCTGATTCATGCACAGCAGTAGCTTGGCATTCCACAATCATTCCAAAGTAGTCTCTGGGTCTTGAATAGTGGGTGCCCCTAAATGATAGACAATATACACTAAAACCCTAGATAACTGGGGGAATCTCACTTTCTGACTTAGAAGATCCAATAAATTAAAATGTTAAGACTTCAACATAGGTTCACTCTTCAACAGAGTCAAGAAGAGATAACCCACTTGAAGGATTAAAATAAAACAACAGAGAAAGCACAAACACTGGAATAACTGACCAAAGACATTAAGTCAACTGTTTGAAATCAATTCTATGAGCTAAAGAAATCATGAGCATAGAACAAAATGGATGAAAGAAGATGATGCATGAACAAAAGGAGGAATTAGAAATTTTATAAAGGGACCAAACAGAACTTTGAGAGATGAAAAACACAGTAAAAGTGATTAAAATTACATTAGAGGGGTTCAACAGCAGAATTGAAGAGGCAGAAGAAAGAATCAGCAAACTAGAATACAGGGTTATTGAAATCAATTCAGTCTGATAAGCATAAACAAAAAGAATGAAAAGACTGAGCAGAGCATAAGGGAAACTTGGGCAACATGAAACATTCCAAAATATGCATTATGGAAATTACAGAAGGAGAAAAAAAAGAGATGTGGTAGAAAAACTATTTGAAGAAATAATGGCCAAATATTTTCATATTTGATGAATGACAGGAATATATATTTCCAAGAAGCTCAAAAAACTCCAAATAAAATATAACCAAATAAATTCAATAACAATAACACCATATCACTATCAAAATGTCAACTATCAAAAATAAAGAGAGAATTCTGAACGCAGCAAAAGAGAAGCCAATTTTCACATAAAAGGGATCCTCAAATAGATGAGGTACTGACTTCTCATCAAATTCCATAGAGGTAGGAATTTAATGGGTAACATTTAAAATACTGAAAAGGAAACTTTGCAAGCCAAGAATTCTCTATCTGGCAAAAATATACTTCACAAATAAGGTAAAATACATCCCCAGATAAATAAAAACTAACAGAGTTATTTACCACTACACTTCCCTACAAGAAAGACTTAGGAGAAATCTTGAGGTTGTGAGATAATGTTATGGAGGAGTGTAGGAGTAAAAGGCCAATTATACACAAAAAACGTTGCGGTGTTGGAAACAGGGGAACAAAAACTTATGAGAAGCATAATAAACAAAATACAAAATGGCTGAAGTAAATCCTGCCTGATCAGTAATTACTTCATATACAAATTGATTAAACTCTCCAATCTAAAGATGCAGATTGGCAAAAGGACAAAAAAGGATTTTCCAACTATATGTCATTTACAAGAGACAAATTTTAAATCAAAGATGAAAGGTTGAATTTGAAAGGCTGGAAAAATATTCCATGCATATGCAAACCAAAAGAGAGTGAGATGGCTATACTAATATTGGACACAAGACATAAGTCAAAACCTGTTTCATGAGACAGAAGGACAGTATATAATTAAAATGTGTCAGTACACAAAGAATGTATAACATTTAGAAACACATATGCACATAACCACAGACCCCAAAATATAGGAAGAAAACATTTTTAGAACAGAATGAAAAAATAGGAATTCCTACAATATGAGATGGAAACTTCAATACACTACATCTTGGCAGACATTAATAAGAAAGTAGAAGACATGAACAATATTATAAACAGACTCAACATTACAGACACATATAGAACACTCCACCCAAATACAGCAGAGTACACATTCATCTCAAGTGCAAGGATAGAACACCTGTTCACTCAAAAAACATGTATCAATAAATTTTAATCGACTGAAATTTTACCAAGCAACTTTTCCAACTAGAGTATAATGAAGCTATAAATCAATAACAGAAGGAAAACTGTAAAATACACAAGAGTGTGGGAATCAAACAATACTCTCTTAAACAAACAATGGGTCAATGATGAAATCATGAGAAAAATTAGAAAATATGTTGAAACAAAATAGAGTTAAAAGACAACATACCAAAATATATGAGATGAAGCAGAGGCAATACATCAAGGTAAACTTAAGGTATAGATGCCTATAATAAAAATAAAATTCAAATTATTTAAAATGTCACATCTGAATGAACTAGAAAAAAGATAAAACTAAACCAAAAATTCATAGCCTGATTAGACAGGGGATAAATTATACAGAGATAAGAAATTGAGAGAATCATGGAAACTAAAAGTTGGTTATTTGAGGAAATCCATAAAATTGACAAACTTTTAATAAATTGGCAAAGAAAAAAAGAAAGAGAGAAGAAACAAATAACTATAATCCAAAATTAAATGAGAGATATTAGCATTGATCTTGCAGAAATTAAAAGGTTTGTAAGAGAAAACTATGCATAATTGTACACCAACAAATGAGATAATCTAGAGGAAATATTCGAATCCTTAGAAACACCTAAGTTACCTAACTGATACAAAAATAAATAAAAGATTTGAATAATAAAAATCTTCACAATAAAGAAAACCAAAGACTAGATAGATTCACTAGTGAATTCTATGAAACATTCCAAGTATTAAAATAAAACCCTCTCAAACGTTCTAGAAAAAAAAGAGAGAGGAAGTAACTCTTCTTATTTAATTCTCAGTCCAGTTACCTTAATTCCAAAGGCAGATAAAAACATTACATGAAATCTAGAGACCAATTTCCTACATGAATACAGATGCATAAAATCCTCAAAAGTGCTAGTAATTTGAATCTATAGCATATTAAATGTATTATACATTATGATCAAGTGAGATATCTCAGGAATTGCAACAGTGGATCAATATATGAAAATCAATCTATGTAATGCACTACATCAAAAGAACAAAGGGAAAGAACTAAATTGATGCAGAAAAGCCATCATCAAAATTCAACTTTTTTTTTTCAAATAAAAAAGAACACATGGTAATTCCCTCAACATGATATAGGACATACATGAAAACTCCATAGCTAACATTAAATTCAATTGTGCAAAACCGAAAGGTTTCCCCTGAGCTCAGGAAGAAGACAAGCATGCTTAATTTCATCACTGCTATAGAATATAGTTCTAGAAGACTTTTGCAGATCAATTAAGCAAGAAAAAGGAATGAAAGGCATCCAAATTGGAAAGGAAGAAATAAAACTATTTCTACTTTCAGATGATATTCTTTATATATAAAAACCAAAAAATATATAAGAAAAGCATTATAGCTAATGGAAAAAATCAGCAAAGTCATGAGCTAGAAAATTAATATGAAAAAATTTGATTATATTTCTATACACCAGCAAAGAATATTCTGAAATGGAAAACTGTTTCAAAAAGTCCATTCAAAATAGTTTCTAAAGAATAAATTACCTAGGAATAAATATAACCAAAGAGGTGAAAAACTTGTACCTTGAAAGCCACAAAATAAACCTGGAAATAAAGAAGACCAAAGTATATCCATGTTCATAGTTAGGAAGACTTACTACTATTAGGGTGTCCATACTACCCAAAGGGATTTACAGATTAAAACAATTTTTATCAATATCCCAGCACACATTTTTACACAAATGGAAAGCCCAGTCCTGAAATGCATATGGAATTGCAAGTGGACTCAAATAGACAAATGAATATATAAAAAGAACAAATTTGGAAGTTTCACATATTCTGATGTAAAATCTTATTTCAATGCCACAATAACCAAATCAGGATGACAGTGACATCAAGAGAATTGTATAGATCAAAGGAAAAAGATTGAGAGTTTAGAAATAAACCCATAGATCTATGGTGTACCGATTTTTTGTCAAGATGTAAAGGAAAGAATTTCTCTTCAAAAAATGGTTAAAGAAACTGGAATACATACTTCTTCACCCAAACCCCCTGGCAACCACCAATACTTAATGGTCTTTATAGTTTAGGCTTTTCCTAAACATCATATAGTTAGAATTACACAGTATGTGGCTGTTTCATATTTGATTCCTTCACTCAGCAATATGTATTTATGGTTCCTCCATGATTTTTTGGATAGATTGTTCCTTTCTTTTTATTACTGAATAATACTGCAACTCCATTGAATGGAAGTACCAGAGTATGTTTATACTCTCATCTATTCAAAAGATTTCTTAATTGCTTCCAATTTTTGACAGTTATTAATGATGATTCTATAAATATGAGTTATTCAATGTTCTTTGTGAGTATAAATTTTCAACTCATTCAGAAAAAACTTAGGAGTATGATTGCTGAATTATATCTTGTTTAGTATGTTTAGAGATTGTCAAAGTCTTCTAAATTGCCAGTAACATTTTGCTTTTCCACCAGGAATAAATTATATTTCTTGTTGCTCCACATCTTCCCAGCATTTGGTTTTGTCAGTGTTTGAATATTAGCCATTCTAATAGATAAGCATTTGTGCTCAGTGTTTTGTTATGAGGAAAAGAAAATGTTCCAAAATAGACTGTGATAATGATTATACATATCTGTCAATATACCACAAGTCATTGAATTGCACAGATGAAGAGTGTGGATTTATGCTTTGTGAATTATATCTCAATTATGTTCTCTAATACAACAATACACTTCTATTATAAAGAAATGCAAATAGAAATTTTTATTAAAGGAACCTAACAAGTGTTGAAGATGATGTGGAGACATTGGGACCCTAATTTTTTTCTCATTGTAATGTCAAATAGTGAGATCAGTTTGGATAGCATTTTGGAGCTTGCTTAAAGTTAATTTTAGAATCACCAAGTGCTTGAGAAATCCCACTCCCACCAAAACTATGTAAACAGGTATTTAAACAGGTACTTTTACATGAATGTTCTTAGCAGCATTATTCACAATAAGCAAAAGTTGTAAATAACCCCAATGTTCATCAATAAATGAATGGATAAATGAAATGTTGCATAACTTTAATGTGGAATATTATTCAGCAATAAGAACCAATGATGTACTGAAACATGTTACAATATGGATGAACCTTAAAACATATTAAGTGAAAAAGGCCTGATGGAAAAGATCACATATTACATGATACTACTTCTATGAAATATCAAAAAAGGTAAATCAATATATGCAGAAAGCAGAATAGTGTTTGGCAGGGGATAATAGAAGGGGAGCTGTGGAATCACTGGTTATTTGGTATAAGGTTATCTTTGGCATAATTAAACTATTTTGGAACTAGAGAGAGGTGATGGTTGTACAACATTGTGAATATACTAAATGACACTGAATTCTACAGTGTAAAATCTTTATATGTTATGTAAATTTTACCTCAAAAATATAAAAACTATTCTTTGTAAGTAAGAATTGACTTAAAATATATTTTTGCCTGATCAAAGTAAGTTGTTTTGTATATCAGTGGTGTTAGTTAATGGTAAAGTTTATTGCATAGGGGAAATTAATTTTTGACAAATTTAACCATTTTTGTAATCAATATATTTTGTATACAGCAGTTATGTTGAAGTGGTATTATAAAGAAGATATCTTTGAATATACTATTCAATTTTTATAGAATCATGCTGTTTTAGTGACTACATTATTATTAATCAGAATTTATTACATGACATTTGAGGAGGCCATAAGTCCAAAATTGGTTTGGTCTGAAGCCAAAGTTTCAATCAGAAGGGTCATACTCCATCTGGGGCTGTAAGGAAGAATCCATTCCCTTGCCTTTCCCATCCTCTAAAGCTTCATTCCTTACCTTTTTCAGCTTCTGGTAGCTGACAGTGTTCCTTGGCTGTTGGTCCCTTTCAACATGTTCAAAGCATAAAGTATAAGGTTTTGAAATCTCTCTTCACTGGTTGTCATATCATGTTCCCTCTTCCATGTATTCAAGTCTATATCTGACTCCCTCTTGTAAATATACATGTATTGCACTTAGGAACCACTGGTGTAGCCCAGAATAACAACATAATCTCAACATCCTTATCTTCATCACATGTACAAAGGCCATTTTCCTATAATATGTAACATTCACAATCCAAGGAATTAAGACCTAATATCTTGGATATTTTGGGGGATCATGGGGCCATTAATGAGTCTACCACATTTCATGAGTCATTTTTCCCCTGGAAACTGTAATTCATTACACATAGTGGTTGAGTATAAAGATTAAGCCTTGCTTTGTGCCTCACTGTAGCATAGGTGGCAAACAAGTAGAGTGCTTATCATCCCAATTTGCATGATATTGATCACTGTATGGATTTTTGAATGTGTGATATCTCAGCATCTTGAACGTACCCTGGCAGAGGATGTAATTCTACCAGGTTCTGTTGGGTAGGGATGGAAAATAAGCAGCCTACTCAGACCCTTATATATCATCATAAGAGGTGAAAGAGAGAACTACCTCATTCTTCCAGATGAGAACGGAATGCCAAATCTTTAGCTATGCAGCTCTTTTTCCATTCTCTTTCTAGGATGCATTGTAGCCAATAAGGAAAGCCAGAATTATACATGCAATAGTATTATATGTAGTACTCAAGTCCACGTTGTGATCAACTTCCAGATTTTAGAGTCTTTCTATACTTGTTTATTTGCATGAATATCTCCAAATACTTTATTTACATGTGGGTGATCTAGGAGAAATGGAACTAATGACTAAACCAGAAGCCCTTCCCTCAGGTGGGAAATGGATTTCTCTAAGTGACCAGAACTTCCTGACTCAAACAAGTCATGCACATGAATCTTATTTCTCATTGCTGTGTGACCTCAAGTTGCTGTGGTCCAGAATAAGGTACATCAAATGAATAATAAAAAATGTCTTCACAACCTTGTATACTGATGTAATCCAGGCTCCATAGGCCAGATATTCACAGAAGAAAAAAAGAAGTGGTCCATACACTTATATAAAAATTGTACTTAACAGAGACACAATATATTCAGGTATCAAGTAATTTCCTGGAATATCTTTAGGTATGATGTGAATATAGATGCTACAGGTGGGTAATAGAGTGCAATGTTCTTCTGTGGAGGCATGTATTATTAGGTTAGTTCAAAGAAATGAGTGCTACAGGTGAGGATGTTAAAGACAAGGTTAGTTATAGGACATTATGGGACTCTTAGCAATGGAAATTTCCAGAATCCTAGGTCATGATTGAATTGCACACATTTTATATGTGCTGTTTATTACTGTTTCATTTATACAAGGAAATAAATACTATGGAGGTTAACATTGTGTATTTTACCATTTTGTTCCCAGAAGAAATCAGGTTCTGGAATATTTGAGAACCTCAATAAGTATAAGTTATTAATATAAGTGATCTGAAAAGGTCCCCAAACTTATCACACAGCTCCTGTCTTTACCCTAGCCAACCCTCATGCAGGTTTAACTTCCAACAGGGTCATATTCCCTGGGATCTGTTACTTTCTACAAGGCATTTCAATATTAGCACAATTTATTCTGCGCAAAGAGTAGGAATTTGAATGGAAACATACAAAATGGATTAACAAAGAGCAGTACTATGTTAATGAATGAAGGTGGATAAGTATCCCTATCAGTTCTAAGTCATTTTGAAAATGAGGACATCCTCATATCTGGAATAATCTTCCAATTCTCAATCCCTCAGATATCTCTGCATCTGGTAGATATTTTTGCCAAAAGTCACTAGGCAACTAATTTATATTGTAGGGAATATCCCATTCCCTTTTTCAGTATTGTGGGGATTTTTCATTCCCAGTTACCCAAAATATTACAGGATTGACAATATTATTTTCCTTCTCATATTTAAATTAATTTACATTCCATTTCACTTATAATAGCAATAATGGCATTTTAATGGGGAAATGTACACACTATTAGGCATTACTGAAAAGTAATATTTATTTAAATATATTCAATTTATCACTGTTATGCACATACATATTAACAGTACATAATAAATATGGTACTTCATCTTGTATTGTGCATTTTTCATTTAAAATTCAATGTTATATTCAGATCCACCCCAGTTATTATAATTTCATTTAGTGTTGAATAAAATATATATCTATTTTCATGAGTCACATTAGACAAATCACAGGGACATCTTTTACTTCACTTTTATTGGCAAGTACTAATGTATTTGGGAAAATTTTTCATATTCTTCCTTGTATTTGTTACAATTTTCTGCATTCAAAATAGCCAGGCCAATTCACAATTTTACATTTTTATCTTAATAATTTTTCAATGAAAAATAAATTAAGCAATATTCCGAATTAATGTTTGAAGAGTGTGAGAGAGCATTCTTGTTAATGGTCTCCCCCAGTCTGATATTTTTGAATGAATATTTTTGCGCTTCAATTTGGGGATTGTCCTTACTTCAGTATGAAACCCTACATGCTGATAGAGAAATTTGAAGCCACTAAATACTTTCCTTCATTCTTTATACTGTGATATAAATAAAGTGCTTTTCACATTTAATTCACTGATTATCTACTCTAGCAAAAATTATCTGTTGTTCTCATAGGGTCTCCTACTCCTGTTAAAGATTTTCCTGTCTTACTTTTTGTTTTAGGATTATTACTGCTCTGTGTTTACCTTGAGTGCACTTAGGCTGGAGCTCAGCCTATAGACATGGAATTCACTATAGACATCAGATTTACTATAGACATGGGATTCTTCCAAGTGTAATTCACTCACTCTTTTAAGTTTAAATGAAAATAAAGACATTTTGAATTTATTATGTTAATATAGAATTATACTTCTGTGTGGATTCTCTATGGCTTAAACAATAGGGCTGTGCTTGAAGACCCTTCTGTATTCATTACATTTATAATGTGAGTTTTCTCATGTTCTCTAAGACCTGAACTTTGACTGAAGGATTTCCTGCATAGATGGCATTTATACAGTTTCTCACCAGTGTGAGTTCTCTCATGTTTTCTAAGGGTTGAACTTTGACTGAAAGATTTCCCACATAGATGACATTCATATGGTTTCTCCCCAGTGTTAGTTCTCATATGTTGTCTAAGATAAGATCTTTGACTGAAGGCTTTCCCTCATTGATGACATTTGAATGATTTCTCTCCAGTGTGAGTTCTCTCATGTCTTCTAAGGGCAGAAATATTCCTGAAGGCTTTCCTACATTGGTGACATTCATAAAGTCTCTCTCTAGTGTGAATTTCCACATGAAGATTAATGTTAGAACTATGATTGAAGGATTTCTCACTTAGATGGCAGTTATATGATTGACTTTTTTGTTTTTTTTCAACTTTATTTTGTACATTTAATAATTGAAAACATAAACAATTAAAAACTAAAAAGTGTTTGAATTTGCTTATATTGATTGAAGGATGGCTTGTCAGTGGTGACTTCTTGAAATTGTTCTCTAATATAGGATTTCATTCCCTGAGGAGGAAACACATTTTGAGTTATTGTGCAGCTGTGAATGAAATCTTTTCCCAAGTCATTAAATTCAAAGGGATCCTCAAAAAATGTGAGAACTCTGCTGTTGTAATGGATAAGAGAGACTGCTAAAGGTTTCCTCACAAATGTTCAAGACAATTCTCTATGTACAAATTCTAGACTAATCATTCAGTGAGTGTTCTGTTAAGATTTTTCACATTTTATTTACATTAATATCGCTTGTCATTCTCTTGCATGCAATACTTTCCCTTTTGTAGTATCTCAACTTCAGAGCTATTTAATAAGTTTTAAGACTTCATTATATTTCAGAGACTAGGTATATGGCCATGTTTATGCAATTGTCCTTTCATAAGACTCATGTTTCTGAGGTCAAACTAATATTTCCCTCAATTTAAAATTTCCAAAAACTTATTGCTGGATCATTGCTTAATCACACCTTATATTACAGTAAGGTGATTGTGATGAATTCTTGACTTATTCCATTCCCAGGTATCTATTTGGATGACCAGGGTTGAAATCCATGAAATTTACCATGAATGTGTCCCTCCTGCCAATATGTTGCATGGATATAATATCCGTTTCAAGATAACATTCCCTACCTTAAATGATTGGGAAAAAATATTGTTAGAGCATAATTAACAGAATAAGATTTTGAAAGCCTCAATGCTTATGTGATATGTATCAAATATTGTCAATTAGATAGTGAAAGAATACAAAATTAAGGTATACTTAAAATTAAGATAGACTATTGTGGCATTAAATTGAGGATAATCCTTCAAGAGTAGGACCATGGCAAGGGCATTATGTGAAAATTTATCTGAAATAAATATATTAATATTCCTTTGCCTAAAGCCCAAGACAATGATAGGTAGGTACTATAATAGAAATTAATACATGTGACAAAAAATGAAATCATTTGAGGATTCCTTGCCCTTTGTCCATGCCAACAATTAAAAGAATACCACTCACTTATGGAAAGTTTCCATTGATATTTACAAAGATCTACTAATTTATTCTCCAAGGCCCTCCTTGTACAAAAGCGCAGGTTCCTGGAGCTCACCTGTCTTGGGGAAAACCAAATATTTCTTTCCACAGTTCCTCTCCTTGCTCCAACTGGAAATCATATCTGATTTGCAGAGTTGATATCCTGTTTATGGAAAAGAGATACAATAGAATTTGAATTATATGCTGATAACCATGCATTGTCTTCAAGCACAGGATAGGCTATGAAGAAGAATAAAGTAAACATTGATGGTGAGCACAGGGAAACACACATTGAAGAAAAGATATTGACAAATCTTCAATAGCAAAGAATGTTTGACAATTTGCTATAAGATATTAAGGATCTGTAGTCATTGAGGACTATGTCCAAGTTCAAATACTGCAGTATTTTCACTCTTTCCATAAAAGGAAAATTTGTTTCCACAGTGATTATATAATTTTTAAAAATGAAATAAACATAAGATCCACCAAAAATAAACAATAGTTATATATGGAAAAATGTATGCCTGGTATATTTCTACTGTGCTGTGAAATATGAACATAGTTCTTAAAACATAGTAATTATTTAGGTATTATTTAATCAATTTAAATAACATAATTGAGTTCTAAGCACATTTCTCAGTATTGGAGATTGAGTGGTAATAAATACATGTGATTTTAGTCAGGAAGCTTAGATTTCACTGGTGTGAATAAACATGATAAATAAAAAGTGAAGAAGCAAATTTTTTCCAGATAGGTGTGTTTTGAAAGGATAAGGGTGGAGATTGGAGTGGCTTATGCAGAAGCTCTTCCAGATACTTTTGAATAGATAAAAGATATATTAGATGGATTATACAGAGGGTCATATGGATAGATAGAAAGATAGATGGATAGTTAATAATAAATTTTGTGAGACTCACCAATGTAAACCAGATTATTGTTTCCAGCATCACCTCTCTGAACAGCTTCTCTGGAATGTGTCCATCATGGTCCACTCTTCCTGTGTGAAAACTATAGCTATATCTTTGAAGGTCACTCCTTCCTAAAATATCACAAACATTCAAATTCAGACAGGGATATGCCTACTAAAGTCACCATAAGAAGGCTGAAAGGACAGAACTGAGGAATGGTGTATATTTGTAGATAAAAAGTTCAAATTATGTTTGGGATTCTTGTTACATCATTTTGCATTCTGATCTGGTATCAATATATCATATATACTTGAAGAGACTTTCACATGGTGAATGCATAAAGTTTAATTATAAGGCAATATCACATGAGTTGCAGGGTGATATAACTTGGCTGTTGCCTGGAAAATTGGTAATTATGATTTCCAGATCGTGATTATAAAATTTGCACATCAGATCTTCTCCTTCAATTTCATATAAGTCTACAGATTAATCACATTGGAAGGAACACCTGTGATATGACACTTTTTAACCATGACTGGTTTGTTTATTCTAACCCCTCCCAATAACCTCTATTTTCTCATCTATGAAATGGTTTAACAAACTGTTATGAGATTGGAGAAATAAATGAGCTAATGTGTAAAGCACTTCCTACATAACAAGTACTGATTAAGTATAAGAGATAGGTCTATTATTCATTAAAATGGCAGAAAATCTTGCAGCAATGTATAACATTTTGCAGAACTTCACAGGCTTCATGCAGAACTTGGGATATTTAAGTTCTTACTCTTTCTTCTCTATAAAAACCAGAGGTTCATTATAAGATGCAAGGTTGAGCAGGCCAAAAGCATAAGCAGGGACACCTTGAAATGCTATCCTGAATTAAAATCCTAGCATGGCTCCACTTGGTTCTAGGAGGCCATACCATGGACCTCCAAATCCTAGTTATCATGGAAAATCTTGTATCTTTTCTTTGATTCCCAAGATAGAATTTGTCTCTTTATGACTTCTGGTCTCTCCAGTTCTTCAAATTTTTTCACAGGACCTAAAATTTTACTGTAAATATCAAACTGTTTTTCCTCTATGAACAGCCAAAATCAAATGCAAAAAGTTTCCTCTTTATATGCATCCAATTATCAAATTTGCATAAAGGTTATTTACAAAGAGGGAAATGGTTGATTGGGGATAAATTGGTAATGTGAATTTCAAACATCTTTTCAAAATGCAGAAATACATTCTATCTATATACACTTTAAGATTTTTATTATTGAAGAAAATAAACAAATTATTTCTTATTGCATTCTCCGGCCTAACCCTCTCTTCTGTTGCCCTGAATACTACACACATTTACCTTAGCACATTTAACCTGGATTGATTGAAGTCACCTGCTAAAACCTCTGCTTCCTTTTGGACTATCAAATTGTGCTTTTACTCACCTCTATCACATGTTATCACCACAATCCTAAGCCCATTATTACCACATGCAAGGTTAATGAGGAAATTATTTCCCCACTAAAGCCATAGGCTCCATCTCTTATCTGAATACACAGACTTAAGGGAGTCTAGAACAAATTAGTGAAAATACTGGAAAGGATATTATTTCTCCTTAATTATCCAAGGGTCCTGGGTACATTCCCATGGCTCTCAAGTCCTTGAATATCTATTGAGTGCACTTAGAATATTCAGAGTAATAGGAGAAATCTGCCCATGTTCTTGCAATCGTGATGTAATTTCAGTAGAAATAACAATTCCTCACTCAGCAGGGGATGTATTGTTAATATTCAGACCCTGAGATGTAGTCCTCTGATTTTTCACTCTCAGACAGGCCAAGCAAAAATCAGGCAATTCTGGGGATGGAGAAAGAAGTCATAAGATTCAGACTTGTCCATGATTTCCAGAACCATCAGTCATGAACACCCAAGCCTTTACTTGAAAGTATTTCAGCAACCAACCAATAGAAACATGTAGTGTGCTTCAGAAAAACAGGTTGTGTCATCTCATCTCCCAGTGTCATAAGAAATAGGACAATGGCTATTTGCTAAAAAAATAAAATAAAATATACAGATATATTGCATATCTGAACATGAAAACCATTGAATTTTATGTTAATTAGTCCAGTTTTCTGAATTTTACATTCTCTCCCTGATTCTAGAGCATAGATAACCCTAACTAATGCCACATGTGGATTTTTGTCTCCACCCATAAATGAACACTATGGAATTCCTAAGACTTAAGTATTCTTGGTTCACAAGCTAGCTAAGTTTCTTTAAAATCCCTACCAGTCTTCTGGTCACTCACTCACTTCCTGCTCTAACTCCAGCTTCTGCTACTTTTATACACTTGCCCTAAATAATTTTGGCTTCCCAACATGAGATTTCTAGAACTATCCCTCCCTCAACCATGACTTTTAAATATTTACCCAATAGACTTTGATCCCATTGATGCAAATTAAAAATCTAATTCATGATGAAGTTAATCAATATAAAGATTTACATCGTTTGGAGGGATCAATGTCACCCATCCTCCAAACATAGCACTTAAACATCCTTCATCAGAAAGTAGCAGGAGTAAATAATAAAAGAGGCTCCGAAAATATAGAATGGATGGGTGCAGGAAAATATTTGTTTTCATCATCTGATATTTTAGCAAAATGTTTATGAAATCATGTCCTATATTAATCTTTAGCTGCAACATCCCTGTCTATAATATATATGAAAGTATTAATCATTTATAGACTATAAATCCTACCCTTAAAACTTTGTTAACACTTAATTTTATTCATGAGCAAATGATGATAATATGTTATAAACAGAATAAAACACCCATTTGTTCCTGAAATTTAGAAAAAAAAAAGTTTTAAATGTGACATACATCCACTGATTTTATTATCAGAATAATCCTGTTGATTATGGTTTATTTACCAGTATAAAAAGGAGCATGATCAGAGGTTGAGAAAATTTTAGTAAAATGACAAAATTACATGGCTCGAAAATGGCAAAGCTAGAATTTGAATTTTGCTTTTCCTATCTGCCTGGCTTAAACTTCTGGAGCATTATACACTATACTTAGGTTTGACCTGAAATGGCCCATGTCACATCAATGATCAGAGGTCACAACCTGTAATTACAACCGGCTCTATTTGATTATTCACATAATTACTCCTGATGCCCAGATTTAGCTACCGCATGGGAGCTTCCAGTGCCTTGATACCTCTTGCCAGACATCAGCATCTGTTCTGACTCTATCCTTTTTATTACTGTCTAGATTAAACCACATTTACTCATTGCAAATGATACTTACAAAGGCCATCATTTTAATTTTTTAATGACTATCTTAGTATTGTTACATCTACCAATAAACAGGCTACATACCTACTTTTTCTACAATTGTATCTGACACAGCATGCAACCAGTATATTGCTCCTGGTATAAACACAGCCACAACTCCTAGTGGCTATTAAATATATCTGGGAACTCTGCTGTCTTAATAATTAAATCATCTTTCCAGTCTCCATAAATACATAAATATGACAATTACCTTACCTACCCTCAGAAGACCATCTACCCAAAATTCCTGATGTCAGAATAAACAATTTTCTTCTGAATAAAATTCATATAAAAATAAAGGAAGGCATGGTGATATTTTTCTCCATTACTCACCAGAACCAAAATAGATTAGAAAAACCAGAGAAGCTGTCTTTATTGGAGATGCTGTCACTACACTGCGATCTCAGGGTTTCTTTCTCTAGAAATAAAAAGTTTTGGTTGTCAGTGATCTTTTTATGCAGTCAATGAGTTCATGAGTCATATAAACCAAATGATGCATCCTGATTAACTTGTATGCCCAATCAAGATAAGTCTAATTAAGATATATCTCTTTACACAAAATATTTTACCTACAATATGGTAAATAGAAGATGCAATTAAGGAAAAGAGATTATGTCCTTTAACTCCGCCATCCTTCTAAATATCTCAAAAGCAAACCTCATGTCTTTCTACAGATACCTAACTCCTTTGTGGATTTTGATGGTTCTGGGCTATACTGCAGAAAATATGAAGCAAGTGAAACATTAATGCCTACTATTTCTAAGACACCTTGTCATTTACCAACTTTTTGTCTGGCTGAGGATATCAGTGTGATTCAAAATAAGTAGGAATGTTTGTGCTGAAATTTTATCTTCAAAGAAAAAGTATGTCCCATGGTTCCAGATTGTGCATATTTTACTACCATAAAAGGGAAAGTTTACCTAGACTAAATCATATTAAATCAGATTTAAAAGATGTCCTGAGGACTGTGAATCAATGCAACCTTCAAAATATTAGGGATTCCTAGAAAAAAATATATAGTTTCATTATTGCTTTTTGTATGTGGTTTAACTAATCTTTAATGAATAGATCACTTTCAGTATGTATACTGAGGGTTTCATTTCTTGAGATGGGAAATCTCTCTTGGAAAACACCATTAATTTAGCTGAGATTTTCAAAATTTTGCTGGAAAAGTCTTAGAAAATTTTTGTGGAGATTGAAATAGTGTAGAGAATTTTCTCAGGTTGAGATCTCACAGAAACTGTTGTGCCATCGGTTACTGATTCGCAGCTAAGTGACCTGAATGAAAAGGAAAGTTAGCTAGTGGATTTCAGGGTGGGAATCCCATGGTAAATGCAAACATCCTTCTTCTAATGCTAGTAGAAACCAATTGAATAAAAGGAGGAAAGTTAAATGATATGTTTTAAAACGAGTCTTCTACTGATGAAAGGAATGAAGTCATTAAGAAGGAGATTGGTGAATTTTAAGAATTAGATGATCATTACTTGGCACAGGGGCTTGGAAGTGAAACTGTGAGGAGGCAGGATGGAAGTAAAAGAGATGACAGAATAAATAAAACATAAGTACTTATTTTTTTATTTTGTCAGATATATAATTAAGCTTTAATGATGTGTTACACTTTGTCTTAAATAATGAGCATTCAGTTTTGAAAAATGACATTTCTTTCCTTGAAGGCATACAAAAATCTAATAAAAAGTATAATTATATTACAAATTCAGTTAGTATATGAACCTAATAGACAAGATTTTAGCAGAGAACTAAACTTCATAGTTGGTTAGGGACATTACAGGGAAGTCCTGTATGCAGAAGCATTATACAAAACTTATCAGAAGGCTAACAACTAGGAATTAGTCTGGAAACCAGTGCTAGGTAATAGATGAGTAGAAAGAAAAGTAAGAACAATCCAAATACAAGAGAAGAATTCATTCTAATTTCATTAGACTGATGATTACTTGCAGGCAATCATTCAAAAAGAAAAAAAGAGAGATTTGTAAAAAGAAATGCTCCAAGTTTTAAACCCCTGATTGCCTTTTAAGGCCACTCTTTATTATTTGGATTATAGTAGAAGAATAATTTTGGCACAAGTCCAACTGAGTAGTTGATGAGGAAACATTCAAATATCCTGGTGGAGAATTTTCTGTTCCAATCTATGCATATGATGTGAGATTTGGACTGTAGAGATGTATCTATTAATAGAAATGATATATTACATCAAAGGATTGGAAGAGGTTTCCTAGGTAGAGAGTATAGAGGGAAGGTAATAGGAATGGCTGGGGCCAATTCCTGAGGATTTCCAATGTTTAATATTTGAGAAAAATTCTTCAAATGCCAAGAAAGCTTGACCAGGGAAATCAAAGGAAAACCAAGAGAGGGTTGTATCCTAGGAAATCAGGAAAGGATGGCTTCTAGAGCAGTGGTTCTTAATCTTTTTTGTTCCATGGACCGCTTTACCAGTCAGGTGAAAACCATGGACCCTTCTTAGAATGTAGTGGGAGATAGTTTTATGACATTCAACTAGTGTAGGGTCTAACAACTACCATAATTTGAAAGTATGGATGAGTATAAGTGATTTTTCAAGATATGCAAAAACTGTAATGTGATATGAAATGAATACTACTGTAATTTATTGCATACATTCATAAGTGAAGGAAATGCTAGATTTCAGTTAGAGGTCAGAGAAAATAAAGATAATAAGTTGATTTTTTTTCAATTCAAGCTCACAGACCCCATGAAATATTTCCATGGACCCCTTGGGGATCCATGGATCCCTGGTTAAGAACTCTTGCTCTAAATGAAATCATTTAAATTGTTGAGGAATCATGTAGAATGAAGAAAAATTCAATGATATAGGGATATTTTGAAAACTTGACTTTCAATAGTAGTGCTCTTAATTGAAGAAGGTGTAAACTAACTGGAAGATGTTGAGGAACCACAAGAGATTAGCCTCGAGGCTTAAGGGCTTTCCTTTGAATAAAGTTAGCCAAAATGTAAGAGAGGTAAAGTAAATGGGGGAAATATAAATAGATGCTAATAAAATTTAAAGATATATAAAGATATTAAATTGCTGTCATAGGAAAAATGTTTGTAAATTGATGGGACTTATAAAGTGAAAATTGACTGAGTCTGTACCACATCTGATTTTATGGAGTACTCACCAGAACTGAAACTGTAGAAGACAGTGATGATGCCAACTAGATTCTGAGGCAAATTCCATAGGAAAACAGTACTCACTCTTCTCACAAAGCTGAACTGTCCAGCATCTTCTCTAGTCAAAGGTCTTTCTCTAGTTTTTCTTAGACTTTTATAGAGAAAAACAGTGAGTAGACCTAATCAGTGCTACAGCCTAGAGTAAATACCCTGATTACATGTATACTTAACTTAATCAGGACTTGTTAGGTTTGATTGGATTTATCAGACTCAATTCTTTTTGGTTACTAAAAGTCTACTTATTCAATACACATTTCATGACAATATACAACTCATTATTTTTCTTTATCAGCCCACCAACTTCTGAACTTTATAAATTTCTGATGAAAAATTGGCACTTAACTTTACTGAAGATCTGTGTACAAGATGAGTCACTTCTCTCTTACTGTTTTTAAGATTCTTTCTTTGTCTCTGGTATTCAACTGTTTGATTATGTATTCATCACATACTCCAGAGGAAAATAACCAATAGGAGATATACATTCATAAATATATATATATCCTCAGACTGGATAATTCCAATTATCCTATCTTCAAGTTTGCTAATTCTTTCTTCTGTCCAAACTTTTTTAGTTATTGTAGTTTTCAACTACAGAATTTTTGTGATTCTTTTTTTTAAACAGATCAATTTTATTGCTACATATTAATAAAGCATACAGTTCATCCACAGTGTACAATCAAGGGTATTTGGCATAATCATATAATTGTGCATTCATCACTTGAATCATTATTTAGAGCATTTTCATTATTTCAATAATAATAATAAACAATAAACAAACAAGAAAATTCTTTACCTCTCAATCTCTCTATGCTTCCCCTACTGTACATGGCTATTCTTGCACAATTATTTATTTACTTATTAAGCAGTTTTATTGAGATATATTCACATACCATATGCTTTATCTAAAGTTATAACCAATGGCTTTTAGTATAATCACAATGTTGTGCATTCATCATCACAAAAAATTTAGAATTAGTTCATTACTCCAAAAAGAAAAACTCCATACCCCTTAGCTGGTTATTCTTTAAAAAAGTCTTTGTTTATTGAAATTTTTCCTTTTGTTCGTGTATCATTTTCCTGATTTCTTTTAGTTCAATATCCATCTTTTCCTCTAGTTCTTTGAGTATATTTAGCACAATTGATATCAAGTCTTTGACTAGTAATTCCAATGTCTAGGCTTCTTGCTTTCTTTTGTCCCTTTGAATGAGCCATATTTTGCTGTTCAAACCTCACATTTGACAATTGCATTGGGTTAAAGCTACAGACCAGATTCTCCTAGTCATATGTGATCACCTTTAACTTGTATTCAGTTAATGTGTTGACAGAGATTTCCTTGAATGTCAGGAGCTCAGAGGGTGGGATGATGGCAAGGAAAAGCACCACATAGATTTCCTACCATTTCTTAGTTTGCCTATATCTTGCTTTAGCTTTTCCTTCATTGTTCTAAACATTTTCACTGTTTTCTAGAATTCAGAGAAAGTTGATTCTGGTATTTTCTGGAGAGCAGGCAGTTGGTGCTTCTTACACTGCCATCATGCTGACATCCTGTTATCATTACTTTTAAATACACCTTGACAGATTATCATTTAGTACAGCAGGTGACATGGTCATCATGGTACTATAGGCTCCCCATTCAGCTTGCTTGTAGCATCCAAAGTGAGTAGATGATTTTGTGGTTCCTTGTAGGTTACAATTAATGTACTAGGTTGGATAAACCAGATGCTGAGACAGGCTGGGGCCAGCATGGCAAAGAAAGCCCTTCTCCAGTCAAACTGAACTTGGAAAAGCACCTGAGCTAAGCTACCCAGAGGGCAGAGCAGCTTCTTGGACCAGGCACTCAGGAAATACATTGTCCTCTCAGAACTTCAGATGCCGCAGCGCCAGGAGGCCCCAGGCCCATTTCATCACACTCAGCAGCCTTCCACATCACCACAGACTATGTCCAGGACAGTGGAGGCGGCACCTGGGAACATTTGCCTACGAAGGGGACGTTGTGACAACAGCACCCCATGCTGATGGAGTGACTATACCAGACTCGATTTTAAACCCTCATAAGATGTTGGAGAATAAAGAGATATATCATTTTTTGAAAGGTCTTTTAAAAATATTTTTATTTATTCAATAAATACGTCTGCATGATTTCTTTGAACCAGGAAATTTTAAGCTTCTGCAGATACAGCAGGGAGTCATACACCACTGTCTATGGAAAAAGAGCTAAAAATCCATGGAGGAAATATAGAATTAAAATAGAAAGGAAATGGCCAAATATGAAATTATGTTATGGATATTAAAAACGTGATAAAATAGAATATATTACTAAGGTGGAGAATTGAAGAGAGGAGTGATAGGACAGAGGCCACATAGTATTCTCAGAACAGGGTAATTCTCAGAAGTTCCTAACTCTCAGAAAGAAAAATGGGAAAAGAGTATTCTTTTGCTACCTATTTTTTTTTTTGTAGGGGGAAAATATAATTGAAGGGTCTTCCAAAATGTACTTCAAATTATAGATCCTTCTTACTCAGAATTAAAAGTTAAATTTGAATGGAATTCACATTTTCCTTTTTATAATTCCCTAATTTTAGTTTGGTTTGTGTGAATACTATTGAAAATATTTCCTAGAAAAAATAAGTATAAGAGAAATAAGACTTTGGAGAAAAAGGCAATTGTTAGAATTTTATTTCTAGTCCCAGCAAAACAAATATTTTCAACAGGCTTCTTCCAGAATTTAAACAATTGAAGACAAAGACAAAAATTAAAAAATATACAAAAGAAAATAGTTTTATTTTATTAAATTATATATATATATTCTGAGTTGGTAACTAACTGCACATTTTTAAAGGTATTTCCCATGTTTCATCACAAATGCTTAAGAAATTGAATATCAATCCCCTCTGCACTTGAAATTATCTCAGGAGTTTAAAAAATTCTGATGCCTATGTCCTATCCCCAGACATTCTTATCTAATAGTTCCTGGTTATACCCTGGACATCCACAGTTTTAAAATATGATACTAATAGGCATCAGAGTGTGAGAATCCATTCTTTAATGAGCTGAGAACCATTATAGGACCTCGCTATTAACAGTGCAGGGTCATGGGCCAGGAGCACCAATAAATACTGGGAGCTTGATAGCAAAGTGGAATCTAAGTCTTCACCCCAGACTTCTGGAATCAGGATCTTCATTTTAACAAGATTCCAAGGAATACATAGGCCCAATAGAGCCTACGAATCTGAGTTTAGATTCCACAACACCATGAATAGACTCTTTGCCAAAAGTGAGGATGCTACTACTGCTTCATTCAGTTCATAAACAAGTACATCTCTGCTGAAAAGAGAAAACACAGACATTGCAAGGAAAGGTACTACTTCTGTCTGGATTTCAAATTTCTCCTTCCCCTTTCCTAGGTGCTAACTCCCCTATTTTCCCAAAAGTTTTACCCTGCTTTGGTTTTTGACTCAAAATGAAGTAATCATAGTTGAAAATACTGAATAATACAGTCAGGTTTAGGATGACAAACTGCAGTGTTTTTTCTGTCTCATTACAAATTTTCAGTCCCACTTCCAGAAGGTAACTGTATCTTATTATTTTAACTCTTCTTTTGTATATCTCTAAGTATTGACTATATGTGTTCATTTTTAAATTTTATAGTTCCCAATATACTCATCATATATTTCCCAATATATGTGCCTTTTTAAGGCACTCCCACAAAACATCTGAATCCTACAATATTCCTAAATTATATAACTATTTAAATTAAATTAATTCAATGTTTATATCATTTTCTAAATATTATTTATTGTTAGGTTTGACTTTGTAAAAATGTCTTGCTTATGCAATTGTTTTCCTGGAAATAATAATGCATTATATTGCAATTGCTTCATTTATTTTTGTCTACTATTTAAGATCCCAATTTTCCAACTATTCCTAACAGTACTCCCATTTTTTCATTCCACCTCAATAAACTTTGTCTCACAATCCATTATGACCAAATATTGCCCCTGCTTATGTCTGCTAGAAAATGTGTCATACCCAAAACATATTCTCACATACCCTTTTTTTCAAAAGTTGAAGTTATTATTTTACAACAACATAACATATGTTAAATAAAGAGGACAATCAAGTTGTCTCATGGACTGGAAGATGAGTTATTAATTCCCTTTCATTTCCAGACTTCATCAGTCACTACATTTATGAGGTAAATCAGCTGAATGCTTGAAATCTAGATGAATTTTAAGATCTTCAATTTGTCCTGTTGAATATTCACAGTATTGACATTAATAAATACCTTCAGATAAATGTGAATTTAAAGGCTTGCAATATTCTAGCACACTTGAAAAGCCTTTCCCACAGTCATCACAAACATGGGGGAAATTTTTAGTATTTTCAAAAACAACATGTCTGTTAACATTTGTATGAAGCCTACTCCAAAACCACATACTTGACATACAAAGAAATTTCTACAGTTTTCAAATTTTGCTTAAGAGGTTGGACTGTCCATGTTCTCCATTGTTAAATTTATCACTCAACTCTATTAATTTACATGCAAGCACATTCACCACATGGCTATGCAAGTCTTCCGGATCATGTTTCATGTTCACAGAACTGACACAAGTCCTGTTCATCACAGCTGTGTTCCTGGAAATGTAGGTAGAGTTCACTGCTTGAGGAAAACTGCACATCATGCTGCTCACACCAATAGAGGTGATCAATAAAACGAGTGTCTGCAATGTGCTGGCTAAGGTTCTCAAAAATTACTGTCTTACAATCACAGTATTTACAAATGTAAGGATCCTCCTCAGTTTGGCGTGCTCCATCAGAAGCATGTTGGTAGAGAAACTTTCCTTGCATACTC
>JAKSZT010032311.1:1196537-1227305 GCA_026826555.1 Tolypeutes matacus | reverse complement strand
ATACTCAACACATTTGAATCAGTATACTTATGCTTCAGAAGCATATGTTGCTTTAAATCAGAAAAATATTTGCTATTGAACTCACAAATTTCACATTTACAGAGGCCACAATGGCTCTCAGTAAAGGCCATTTCTGCCGGCAGTCACATTCAAAGTTTGGCTCTTGTCCAGAATCTAACAAAACTTGGCTGCTGACACTTCATCAGTTTGGTTTTGGAGACTCAGAAGAATTATCTTCTGTCTCTATATCATAATCCTTTGAAATTGCATGCACTTCTGCAGGAATTAGAACATCTTCGGTGGTGTGAACTTCTACAGGACTCTCCTCTTGAGTTTGACGGTTAACAGATTCAGGTGAGTCACTCTTCATCACAAATTTCAATACATACAGATTTTTATGTAGAAAAGGCAGTGTGGTTTAGAATTCTAAGTATAGAACTGGGAACCAGGTATTTCTGATTTCTGTTTCTGGTTTAGATTCTATCAGTAAATTCTGGCAAGTCATTTGATGTTTCTGTATCAGGATCTTCATCTTTGTTGTCAAAATATTTTAAGTCTGGCTGTCTCGTAGAGCAGTCACTATAAACAATGATCAGAAACAATTCCATTGACTCCATCTGCAATTCTGTTTATTACAGAGGAATCTGAATAACGAGACGGGTGTAAAGTTTTCCTTTTCCTTTTTTTAGGATACTCATTCATATCTTTTTATTTTGGTATAATTCTTCATACTTGAATGAGGAAAAATGAATTACGGGGGATTTTCTATAGGTGGTTAAAAAATAAAAGGCCTTAAAGAATGGGTTAGACTACCGGCTGGAGACTAGAGCGCCAGGACCAACGCCTGCTGGCCAGGACCAATGGTAGTCTGGCTCCCCAGACTACCCCTTTCCACCACAATCACATTTATAAGTCATGGGTGTTAGTTATACTCACTTGTGGTTGGAGGCACGAGCCCCTCCATGCGAGGCTGGAGGGTCGCGAAGCCGCCCAGCGGGGCCGGAGGGTCAGCGTGGCACTGAGGGACTTCCAAAGCGCAAAAGACTCAGGACATGCCCGTCGGACACTGTCTTCTGCATCCCGGCGCCAAGCACAGGTTCTTCAGCCTGGACAAGCCAGGACCAAACGACTAGCGGCGGTCCTTGAGAGGTCAATCCCTCTGTTCCTGCCCACGCATAGCTCTGAGGCTTCGGCAGCCCGAGCGAGGGCGGAGGGCCTGCACCGCCCAGCGCGCAGACCCGCGGTGCCACTCAGGCCCGCACGCTCCCCGTCGCTTTGCCACGCGGGTCCCTCTACCTCCTTCCCTCCCCAAGCCTTGTCTGCCAGGCCCCAGGCCCAGGCTTGGCTGCTGCACTCACAGCCTCCCTTATCTACTTTTCTCTCTACCTTTTTCAGTACTCGCTGCCCTCTGGTGTGTGATAAAAAGATACATTTTTATTACACTCCAATTCTAAATAGGAAAAATAAATTTATATAGGAATTTATACATTCCACATGCATGGAAAAAGATTAAATGTGTTTTTACCGAATCATTTATCTAATTATAAAATAAAATCATTATCAAATCCCCATCAGTTATCTTGAGGTATGTGCCAGGCTGATTCTAGACATTTTTTAAGAGAAAAAAAATATGTCTTGTTTTCAATTCTTTTCATGCCTAACTGGAAGTGGAATCTCAGGTTGATAAAGTAATTCTATGTTTAACTTTTTGAGGAACAGGCAATCTATTTTACATTCCAACCAACACTTGGTACAAGTCTTCTAATTTCTCTGTAATTTCACCAACACTTCTTATTATTGCTTTAAAAATAAAAGCAATCCTAGTGTTTGTGAAATGGTATTCATTGTGGTTTTGATTTGCATTTCCATAATGACTGATGATGCTGAGCACCTTATCATGTACTTATTGGTCATTTGTATATCATCTTTGGAGAAATGCCTAATCAAATCCTATATTCAAAAAAAGTTCCATGTTCATTTGTAATTGAGTTTTTGTATTTTTGTTGATGAGTTAGGAGTTCTTTATATATTCTGGATATTAAAACCATATCAGCTATTTGTTTTCCAGATACTTTCTTCACATTCTAAAAGTTGTAATTTCAATTTATTGATAATGTCCTTTAATAAAAAAGTTTTAGTTCAGATGAAGTCCAATTTATACATTTTTTTGTGTGTGTGTGTTTGTGTGTGAGATTTTAGTGCCATATCTAAGAATCCATTGCCAACTCTAAGGTCTTGATATTTCCCCTATGTGTTATGCCAAGAATCTTATGGTTTTAGCTCTTATATTTAAGTCATTGATATATATTTAGTCAATTTTTGTATATGGTGTTATAGAGAAGCCCAACCAACTTCATTCTTTTGAAATTGGACATCCAGTTTTCCCAGCACAACTTTGTTGAAGGTATGTGCAAAGGTTAATCTTTGTTAAAAATAAATTTGCCATAGATATGTGGGTTTGTTCCTGGACTCTCGATTATATTAAATTGGTATATAGGTCCATCCTTATACTGGTACCAAACTGTTTTAATTCAGGTAGCACTGAAGTAAGTTTTGGTATCAGGAATTGTGAGTTCTGTAATTTTATCTTTTCTAGCTCATTTTGACTAGCCTGGACCATTTGTAATTTCATTTGTATTTAAGGATAAGCATTTCAATAGCTGCAAAAAGAACTTTTGAAATATTGATAGGGATCACATTGAATTTCTAGATTGCTTCAGGAAGTATTTGCATATTGATAATATTAAGCCTTCTAATTCATGAACATGGAATATCTTGCTATCATTCAGGTCTTTTTCCCAGCAGATATTTTGGGTTATTTTATGGTACAAAACCTTCAACCAATTGGATAAGTATACTCTGAGATATTTTATTTTAGATACTATTTTAAATTGAATTGTGTTAAAATTTCCTTTTTGGATTTTTCATTGTTGTATAGAAACACAACTGATTTTTAGCATGTTAATTTTATACCTTGCCATTTTTCTGAACTAATAACTTTCTAGTGTATACTTTGGAATTACTGACCTAAATAATCTACAATTAGAATTAATTTAATTTCTTTTTTTCCAATTTGGATGGCTTTTATTCCTTTTTTTCCTAATCGTCCTGGCTAGACTTCTTTACAAAGTTGAATAGCATTGATCAAAGCAAGCATGTGTTCCTTTTTTTTTTTTTTTTTTTTTTCCCCAGTGGGGAAGTTTTCAGTTATTCATAACAGGTTATAACAGTTTGTGTTTTTATTTCATAAATACTCTTCTTGTGCTGTGGAAGTTATTTTCTTTCTTTTTGTCCTGAGAGATTTTATCATGAACGGGTGGTGGATTATTCATAGTAATTTTTTACACACATTTTTATTTCTGTAGTGGGCTAGTTGTATCCCTGATCTCATTTCAAGTTTGTTATTTAGTGTATTTTCACTCAGTTTTTTCTTTGTGACTCTAGCTAAAATTTCACCAATTTTATTGATCTTTTCGAAGGCCAACATTTAAATTTGTGGTTTCTTTTTTTTTTCTATACTCTTTTCCATTTATCTCAACTCTAATATTTATTATTTCCTTTCTTTTGCTCTCTGTGGGTTTAACTATTTCATCTATTTTACTTCCTTAAGGTGAGAAAGTATTGATTTCATAACTTTCTCTTTTTTAATGCAGGCACTTATAGATATAAATACTTCTCAGCACTGCCTTCATAAAACCCATAACTTTTTACATGTAGTGTTTTCATTTTCATTCATTTTTATTAATTTTCTAATTTCTCTTGTTATTTCTTCTTTCACCTATTTGTTGTATAAGAGTGTGTTGTTTAATTTATACATATCTGTAAATTTTCCTATTTGACTTGTTACTGATTTCTGGAAAACATTTTATGTGATATCAATCTATAAATTTATTGATATATGTTTTGTGATCAAATTTATGGACTTTCCTTTAGAAGGATCTTTGTGCATATTTGTTTTATTGGGCAGAGTTTTACTGTATATGTCTGTTAGTTATCGATGGTTTATTAACTTGTTCAAAACTTTTATTTTCTGGGAGGCAAGATGGCATCAGTTTAGGAGGGCATTCCCTAACTCACTCTCTGAGGACAGCTTATGGGGACAGGATCCTGCCTCAGGGGTCTATGCTGGGGGTGCATGGAGAGAGAACCTTGGGGACATCGATGTGGAGGGAGCTGGATGGAGAGGTGGATTGCTCAGGAAAGATTCGTGAGTTTTCCTCCTGCCTGTAGCAGTTGACACAGATGGCTGAGCCCCACCCTCAGGGAAAAAGGCTGGTTTGAGCCATGACTTCTGTCGGCAACCTGGTGAGAGGGAGTGTTCTCTGAGAATGGGAGGGTTCTGGTGGAGGGTCGAGAGGGGTTTCCTCTCTGTGGAGTTGGCTGCCTGGAACCCCTTGGGGCTTTGGGGAACAAAATAGCTGGCTTAAAATAGCACCAGGCTAAGGGGAGTGGTGAATCTGCTGAGGAAGGTTGATCTACCTAGCTGCCCAAGGATATGCCCTGGCTCCCTCTGGCAACCCAGTGAGAGGGAGCATGCTCCAAGAGTGGGAGGGGTCTGAAAGAAGATGGAGAGGGGTTCCCTTTCTGTGGGTTTGGTTGCCTGGAACCCTTCATAGCTTTGGGGAGCAAATAAGCTGGCTTGAAGTGGCACTAGGCTGAAAGGAGAGGCGAATCTGCTGAGAAAGCCTGATTTACCTAATAGCTGGTGATACTGAGGCTTGGCTCTGGAGGGGGAAGAGTCAGACAATTTTATAATTCTGCACTGACAAGCATCAGAGCTTCAGCTCCCCTGGGGAGGCTAGGAAGAGGGAAGTACTTCATTAGTTTCCACGAGCCTATTTAGGGTCCCTTTGGTGAAGGGGGTGATCTAGAAGGGTCCCTTATTTCACCAAAAAAAAAAAAAAAAAAGAAGAAGACGGTCACTTTAAAAAACAAAAAAATAATTTTTTTTAACTTAGTTTAATCTCTAAAATCTGCCTCAAAACCTGCAGATAGAACCTTTCAGGGCAATTGATTGATAAACACAGCAGGCTTAGAGGTGCCACAAGGTCCCAAGAAGGAACACTATTCTTCCTTAGCTTTGTTTGACTGCTTGCCTGTGTGGTTGTTTGGTTTTTCTTTGTTTATTTGTTGTCACTTGCTTTTCTTTCCTCTTCCCCCTCCCCTTCATTTTTCTTTTCTTTTATTTCTATTTTTTTATATTAGGTGCTGCTAGCTTGTCTCTTCTTTGCTGTGCTTCTTCTTCTGTGATTTCCCATTCTCTGTCTAAATTGATTTTGTCTCCCAGTGATATCTCTTTTCCTTCCTTAATCTTTCTGCCTTCTGCTTTCTGTTGTGATTCTTACATACCATCTTTTCTCATTAGCTAAGGGTGTCAATTACTATTCTATCTATTCTGTTTTCTTCTTTTTTTATTGTTATTAACTTTTTCCTTTCAGCCCTTTCTTTACCCTTTCTCTCTTTCCTCATCATTCTGGCCTTATAAATCATTATATATATTTCCCTCTATTTGGTTTCCCAGTCCACTGTAGGTACTCCAATTTTTTTCCTATTACTCTACACTGCCTACATAAGTTAAATATTCATTTTACTAAGTCTTATATGGCCCCTCTTCTAACTTTTATCAATATTATTATTACCATTCTTCCTTTCTCAAATCTTTCAATTCCTCTGGCCCTACTCTTTTGCCTTCAAATGAACATAGAAAGAAACAAGAAAATAAATAAAAGAAAACAAAGTCTCAAAGAGAAAACTTAAAACACACACAGAACCACCAGCTAAATAAAACTCAAGAGCAGAGAGAGAAGTTAATCAGCTGAATAAACCCATCAATATAAAATGATGACTAGAGGGCAACAAAAAATTACATACCACACTGAGAAACAGGAAGACATGGACCAGTCCAATGAACAGACTAAAAACCAGGAAGAGATGCAGAACACTGAACAACTAATCAAAGCTTTCCACACAAATATCATAGACCAACTTAATGAAGTGCAGAAAGAGATTAAGGATATTAAGAAGACACTGGGAGAACATACTGAAGAAATTGTAAACATACATAAAAAGATAACAGATATGATGGTGATCAATGACACAATGCAAGAAATCAAAAAGGCACTGGATTCACATAACAGCACATTTAAATCGGCAGAAGAAAGAACTGGTGAGGTGGAAGACAATACATCTGAAAACAAACATATAGTAGAACAGATAGATAAAAAGATAAAAAAAAAAAAAATCCAGCAGGGACTCAGGGATTTAACTGACAACAAAAAATGCACATACGCTTTATAGGCAGACCAGAAGGAGAAGGGAAAGAGAACAGAATGAGTGTTGAAGGAAATAATGGCTGAAAATTTCCCAACCCTATTGAGAGAGATATATGTACATGTCCAGGAATCACAGTGCACTCCAAACAGTATAAATCCCAACAGGCCAACTCCAAGACATATACTTGTCAAAAAGTCCAAAGCTCAAGGCAAAGAGAAAATACTCCAGGCAGCAAGAGAAAAGAGAACCATCAAATACAAGGGAAGCACAATAAGATTAAGTGATGATTTCTCATCTGAAACCATGGAGGCAAGAAGAAAGTAGTATGACATAGTTAAAGTATGAAAAGAAAAAAAAGACCTCCAGCCATGAATTCTCTATCCAGCAAAATTGGCATTCAAAAATGATGGAGAGCTCAAAATATATACAGATAAACAGAAATTAAGAGAGCATACCAATAAGAAACCTGCACTTCAAGAAATACTAAAGGAATAGCTACAAGTTGAAAGGAAAAAATAGGGGAGAGAGAGTTGGAGGAGAGTGTAAGAACAACTAAAAAGACAAAAAGAGAAATAAAAACAATAAATGACATACATTAACCCAAAGAAAATATGGCTGAAGTAAGAAATTCATTGCAAGTAAAAACATTGAATGTTAATGGATTAAACTCACCACTCAAGAGACACAGATTGGCATAATGGATAAAGAAATATGATCCATCAATTTGCTGTCTAAAAGAAACCCACCTTTGATGAAGAGATTCAAGGAGGCTGAAAGCGAATGGTGGGAAAACAATTTTACAAGCAACCAATAGCCAAAAAAGGGCAAGAGTAGCTCTCCAATATCAAACAAAATAGACTTTAAATGCAAAAATATTGTAAGATGGACACTCTATATTAGTAAAAGGGGTAATCTTTCAAGAAGAGAGAACAATCATAAACAAGTATGAACCTAATTGGGGTGTATCAAAATACATGAGGCAAATAGTGAAAAACTAAGTGGAGACATAAATGCCTGTACAATTATAGTGGGGGACTTTAATACACCATTATCACCATTAGACAGAACATCTAGGCAGAGAATCAATAAAGAAACAAAGACTCTGAATAATACATTAGAGGACCTGGACCTAATAGACATATACAGAACACTACACCCAAATACACTAGGATTTACCTTCTTCTCGAGTGCATATGGATCATATTCCAAGATAGACCACACGCTAGGCAACAGAAGGACTGTCAATGAATTCAGAAGATTAAGATTATATAAAGTAATTTCTCTGACCACAATGGAATGAAATTGGAAATCAGTAAGGGCCAGAGAAACAGATTAGGCACAAAGATACGGAAGCTAAACACCACATTCTTAGACAAACAGTGGGTCAAGGAGGAACTCTCAAAATAAATCAGTAACAACCTTGAAACAAATGAAAATGACAACACAGAATATCAAAACCTATGGGATGCAGCCAAAGTTGCCCTGAGAGGGAAGTTCATTGCCATAAATGCATATATTAAAAAAGAAGAAAGAGCTAAAATTGAAAACCTAACTGCACACATGGAGCAAAAAAAAACTAAATCTAAAGGAAGTAGAAAGAAGGAAATAACAAAGATTAGAGCAGAATTAAATGAAATAGAGAATAAGAAAGGACTAAAAAAATAAACAAAACCAAAAGCTGGTTCTTCGAGAAGATCAATAAAATTGACAAACCCTTAGCCAGACTAACAGAAAAAAAGAGAACACATGCAAATACACAAAATAAGGAATGAGCCAGGGGATATCATTACTGACCCCAAAGAAATAAAGAGTATCATATAGGATACTTTGAAAAATTATATGCTAATAAGCATGATAATGTAGAGGAAATGGACAAATTTCTAGAAACTCACAGACAGCCTACATTGATGAAAGAAGAAATTAATTAACTTAACAGACCAATAACAAGTAAAGAGATAGACTCAGTCATCAGAAACTTCCCAACTAAGAAGAGCCCAGGACCAGATGGCTTCACAGTTGAATTCTACCAAACATTCTGGAAAGAGCTAACACCAATCCTGCTTAAGCTCTTCCAAAAAATAAAAGTAGAAGGAATATTGTCTAACTCATTCTATGATGCCAACATTACCCTAATAACAAAGCCAAACAAAGACACCACAAGAAAGGAAAATTACAGACTAATTTCTCTAATGAACCTAGATGTTAAAATCCTCAACAAAATATATACTAAATTCATTCAACAACATATCAAAAGAATTATACACCATGACCAATTAGGTTTCATTCTGGGTATTCAAGGATGGTTCAATATAAGAAAATCAATCAATGTAATACACCACATAAACAGATTGAAAGAAAAAAAATCACATGATCACCTCTATAGATGCAGAAAAAGCATTAGACAAAATATAGCACTCTTTCCTGATAAAAACACTGCAAAAGATAAGAATAGAAGGAAAGTTTCTGAATATGATAAAGGGTATATATGAAAAACCCAAAGCTAACATCATCTTCAGTGATGAAGTCCTAAAAGCCTTCCCTCTGAGTTTGGGAACAAGACAAGGATGCTTACTGTCACCACTCCTATTTAACATTTTCTTAAAAGTACTTGCTTAAGCACTGAGGCAAGGAAAAGATAAAAAAGGCAACCAAATTGGAAAAGATGTAAAAAAATTCATTATTTGCAGGTGACATGATACTATATGTAGAAAGCCCTGAGAAATCTACAAAAAAAAAAGCTTCTAGAACTTAAAAAGGAGTTCAGTAATCTCACAGGCTATAAGATCAATGCTCAAAAATCAGTAGCATTTCTGTACACAAATAATGAACAATCTGAGGGGGAAATCAAGAAAAAAATACCATTTATAATAGTAACTAAAAGATTCAAATACCTAGGAATAAATTTAACTATAGATGTAAAGGACTCATATGCAGAAAACTACACAATACTGTTAAAGGAAATCAAAGAAGACTTAAATAAATGGAAGAATATTCCTTGTTCATGGATAGGAAGACTAAACATCATCAAGATGTCTATCCTACCCAAACTAATCTACAGATTTAATGCAAACCAAATAAAAATCAACATTGTATTTTTTAATGAATTGGAAAAACTAACTACAAAATTTATTTGAAAGGGTAAGAGGCCCTGAATAACCAAAGACATATTGAAAAAGAAAAATGGAGTTGGAGGTATCACAGTACCTGTCTTTGAAACATACTACAAAGCTACAGTGTTAAAAACTGCATGGTATTGGCACAAGGATAGACACACTGACCAATGGAACAGAATTAAGAGTTCCAACAGAGATCCTCACACGTACAGTCATTTGATATTTGAGGAGGCCACAAAGCCCATTTTCAGTTGGGAGACAATGGCCTCTTCAACAAGTGGTGCTTGGAGAACTGGATATCCATATCCAAACTAGTGAGAGAGGAACACCATCTTACACATTATACAAAAATGAACTCAAGATGGATCAAAGATCTAAATATAAAAGCCAAGACCATAAAGACCTTGGAAGATAATGTAGGGAGACATGTACATGACCTTGTAATGGGAAATGTATTCATGAACTTCATACCCAAAGCATGAGCAGCAAAAGAAAAAATAGATAAATGGGATCTTCTCAAAATTAAAAACTTTTGCATCTGAAAGGACATTATCAAGGAAATAAAAAGGCAGCCTACCCAATGGGAGAAAATATTTGGCAACCATATATCTGATAGGATCCTAATATCTTGCATATATAAAGAAATCCTACACCTTGAAAATAAAAAGACAAACAATCCATTTTAAAAATGGACAAGTGATCTGAAAAGACACTTCTCCAAGAAAGAATTACAAATGTCTAAAAGGCACATAAAAAGATGCTCAACAACTATAGCTATTAAGGAAATGCAAATCAAAACTACAATGATATACCATCTTACACACATTAGAATGGAAGTTATGAAAAAACAGCAGATTATAAGTATTGGAGAGGATGTGGAGGAATAGGAACCCTCATCCACTGTTGGTGGGATTGTGGAATGGTCCAGCCATTGTGGAGGACAGCATGGTGGTTTCTTAAACTAATTATAGATCTTCTGTATAATCCAGCGATTCCACCACTGGGTATATACCCAGTAGAATTGAAAACAAAGACACACACAGATATATGCACACCAATGTTCATAGAGGCATTGTTCACTATTGCCAAAAGTTGGAGTCAACTCTACTGGCCATCAACAGATGAATGGATAAACAAAATGTGGTATATACATACAATGGAATATTATTCAGCTTGAAGAAGGATTAAAGTGCTAATACATGGGGTAATATGGATGAATCTTGAAGACCTTATGTTGAGTGAAACAAGTCAGGCATTGAAGGATGAACAGTTAATGATCTCACTGATATGAATTAAGAATATTGCGCAGTCTCATAGAGTTATTGTCTGAAAAATAGGTTTACAAGAAAGAGAAAGAGAAGGTTATGAGCCATCTCCCATACAGACATAATCTATGGTAAAGTGATAGATTGTAGTTTTGTATTGAAGGGATAGTACAGAGGGTAGTGATATTATTGGGTTGGGTGGTGCAGGGTTGACAGTTGGGTAGATTGGGAAGGGTAGGTTAGAATATCCAGGATACTGGGGGGAGAGTTGGAAGAGGGACCACCTGGAGGGACCACCAGGTGAACACTTGGGATTTGTGGGTTTGAGGTTGAAAGTACCATGGTGGGAATGCTTTTATGGCAATAGGACAAGAAAAGGTCACTGGTTTAGTGTGTTGGTTGGGTGGGCATTTGGGACAGGGTGTACCTAAGCAGGCTTCTAGGACTGTGTGAGTGTTCATTCTGTCATAATATGTTGTATCAGTGGGTGGAAACCCACATAGTGAGCGGGAAGGAGTTGGATTCCCATCTTTGGAGTGATTCATTCAGAAATAGAGGGGTAGGGGTCTCTCAAGAGCAAGGGTGGTTTCTAATATGGGAGGACAAACCAGTGTGTCAAGACCTCTTGTTGCATGTAGCTATGAATCTTGTCATCCAATGAGTAAAGCCAGGGAGTCATCGTGGGTCCCGGGGGATGGAAAGGGAAGAACAGAATATATCAAACAAGAGGTATTTAGTGGTCAGTGGAAATGTTCTGTGATGGACACAGGACATGGTAAATATCAACATTTATGAAAGTGTATGGTCTAAAATGTAAACTATACTGTAAACCATTGACAATGGTTAGTAGCTATGTTTCACTATTTGAATATCAGTTATAACAATGCTACTATCCACATATAAAAAAGTATTAATATGCGGTGAGGAAAGGGGGAGGAGATTGGGTATATGAGAGACTCTTGTATTCTGTGTGTGACTTTGCTGTGACCTAAATCTTCTCTGAAAACAAAATGAAAAACAGTGAGACATAGGGGAATGAGAGAGGGAAGGTGCTGCAGTACAGACTGGACACAAGATATTGAAGTGACAAAAGTAAAAATATAAAAATTTTTTTTTTTAATTTTTTAAATTTTTTTAATTTTTTAAATATCCTGATCTTTTAATTTTACTTTATTTTTAGTTTTTTTTTAAATTTTCATGTATTTTGCCTCTTACATTCAAACTCATCATTTTATTTCATTTTCTGATTAATTGTATTTGGCTATTGTATTGGCTTCATCTTTAAAGAAGCTTTGCATCACAGAAGGGTTATAGCTGGGGTGGGAGAGGATCATTGGTGGTGGTGTCAGGAATTGGGGGCGCATGGGAGGAAAGTCACCTTCACATGTATATAAGGTATATAAAATTGTTCAAAAGTTCGTGGGACAGTGTCACAATGGGTGAAGAATCACTCAATAAATGAGAGAATACTGAATTCCCATGCTGGAGAGCTCTGCCACATTCTCTAAGGGTGCAGCAACAGTTCCCCAAGTGCAGAGGTAGTGTCTGGCAAAGGAGGATGATACACTGATGGGCCCTTGTTATTGATGACTAGCCTTATGAGTCTTTCCTCTTGAAATTGAAAGTTAACCTATTGTTATGTGTTGCCTAAGGGTTGCCTCCTGAGACCCTCCTTGTTGCTGACTCTCTAAGCCAAACAGCATATGAATGCATTACTTTCTTCCCATCATGGGACATGACTCCCGGGGATGAGCCTCCCTGGTACTGAGGGATTATTACCAAGTGCCAACAGGCAATGCCACTGGAAAAAGACCTCAAATAAAAGGGGGAAAAGGTAAAGACAAATGAGTTCATATAGCTAAGAGACTTCAAAATGAGTTGGGAGGTCATCCCAGAGGTAATGCTTATGCACATCTCAGTATGACCTCTTAGACTTCCAAATTGGATATCACCCCAAATTGAGGGGCTCCTGAGGACTCTGGAGACACTCAGGTCCTATGTGAAGGTGGATAGCTCCAGAGTTTGGTGCCTTTCCAGTGGGCCTTACTTTGGAATTTGTGCTCCTAAGAGTAACAGAGTTGGACTCAAATATGTCTTCCCTGTGCATGGTTCATCTGTCCCTTCTATTCAAACCTATACGTGGTGCTGGAGATTGTAGGTGTACATCCAGAGACTGGAGTCTTTGAGCTGTCCATATGTCAGCTGGGCCCGGAATCTTGATGGAGCTGCAACTCCTACTCTACAGCTCAATGGACTCACCCAGGGCACCTTGCGGGGAGATGATTATGGACAATGGCCATCCCAGGGAATGGAGAGAGTCTGAAGCTGCAGGCAGGATAATCCCATCCACCTTATCCATGGGATATAAGCCCCTTCTCAATTGGAGGTGGAGTGGACATCACCATCCCAGACTCCTCAGGATTGGGGGAAGAGCTATGGACTAGAATGAACTTACTGGTATTCTATTAAAGACATATTGTGATTCAAGCAATGGAAGAAATTACAACATTAATGTGCAGTCAGTGGCCGCTGGATTGCTCTGGGGGCAGGGAGAGAGAAAAGCAGTTGTAATCCAGGGGCTTCTTTAGACTTGGGAATTGTCCTGAGTGACATTGCAGTGACAGATATAGGCCATTGCATATAATCATATAACATGCAGAACTGTGTAGGAGATAGTGTGGTCTACAATATGAATTATGGTCCATGCTTCATGGCAAAGTCCCAGGATGTGTTTATCCATTGCAGGCTATGTGCCACTCTAATGAAGGATGTTTATGTGAGGTTGTGGGAAGTGTGGGAGGTGAGGCATATGGGAATCCCTATATTTTTTGTGTAATATTTATGTAATCTAAATATCTTTTAAAAATTATTTTAAAAAAAGAATTAATTTAACAGCAAAGACATGAGCCTTAAAATGGTTTATTCTTCAAGATTAACATTGGCAGTAATGGATATTTCAAGAGACACCATAAAATGACTTAGATTTCACTTTGTGACTTAAGACCTAATTTTACTGACACCAGGGGGTCTTCTATAGCATAGCCCAGGCAGAACATATGAGTTTAGTTCATACGTTGAAGACTTTTCATATTTAAAGCTCTAATTCATCTTTATATTACCACTCCTCAGTATGAGACAATATCCACGGTTCACCAAAAATCAAGATAAATATGCACATCAACTGGAAGTATGGAGATATGCACGCAATTTAATCAGCTGCTGAAGTTGGAAGTGTATAATACTAGAGAACAAAAAAATGAAAGATAGAGAATATAGGCAGGATAATGCTGTTTCTGAAAACAAATACAATATTTTTTTCTCATTGCATGTATACCCTGTTTACAATTTAAAATGAGCAGTGAAAATCATACTGAGTGAAATCATTAAGAGTAGGTTTCTTGATTAATGATAATGATTTGTACATATAACATTACACACATAAAGAAAGGAAAACAGATGTGACTCCTGCTGGGGGCTGTGGGCATCCAATTATGCAACTGTAACATATCCTTTCAACCAAGGTAGGCAGGCCAGGTATCATGGTCTGCCATCTACCACCTCTGCCTCCTCTTGGGGTCCTTTACTTCCTGGCACAGCTGAGCTCCCAGGATGGGAAGGATGGCCTGGAAGCTCATCCACTGATGTAGCCCATGGTGGGTGCCAACCTTACTGACATAGTGGCCCAAAGAATATCAACATCTAAGAGCTGACGGGTGGTGGTGTTACATGGGCCCTCTCTGGTCCAGTTACTATGGAAACTGCCACTCTCTCCAGTTCATGATGGACACCTCCAACCCCACTCAGCTCTCTGCATCCTGTCTGCATCTCTTGGGGCTGCTTTCTGCAGAAAAACTTGCAGAAATGTTGGTCATGACATTCTTCAATAAGATGTAAGGTGACCTGCCCTGTTATATGACCAGGAAGGAGATAAAGTCATTTATCAGGCTCCCCAACATCATTGCCTGTGCCAAGCAGGACATCATCACAGCAGAAATCAATGCCCCCCACCAAAGGCACAGGCTTGGCTGGGGTTCTGTGCTGGCTCCGGTACATCAACAAAATCAATAGTTGATGACAAGGAAGAAAAATGTGGCTGACTCACTCTGTGGAGAAGGGGAAGAGGACAGCATTGCTTGCCCTCCAGTCATCTGTCCTTGTAGCAGCAGAATGACCCAGCACCAGTCCTAGAAGACAGGGTTCTGTGCTGAGGTGGAGTGAGGCACACAGAACACAGACATCAGACATCTTGCCTCTGCATGGAAGCACCTGAAAAGAATTTCTCCAGAATACTATCCCCAGGACTAGCAGAGGGGGTCAAGCAGAGAGGGCAAGCCTAGCTAGGGACACCAATGAGGGATACTGGGATTTGCCCACCCTTTGCTGGGAAATCCACTCCAAGTTGTTTCTGCCACATTGACCATGTGTTCCCCACCAAAGACAGAAGCAGACAATGGGAGTGTCACAGTAAGATAGAAACATTTGCGAGCACTTCTGTGGGCTCATTCACTTAGTGAAAGTTTCCTGAGCTCCCTCAGGCACCAGCCCCTGTGCTGGTTCAGCTCATTGTGGAGCAATTAAGGAAGGAACAAAGAAGTGTGGGCAAGCATGTCTCAGGATCCTCAGGAGGCCTCTGCCCCTGGGGGGCTCACAAATGAGCATTCCCAGAATATCTTCTGTGGTCTGTCCTTTTCAGCTGGGGGCAGTTTGCACAAAAATGAATTTTCTGTATCCTGGGGCTGCCATAACAAAAAATCACAACCTGGGTGGGCTTAAAACAATCTAAATTTCTCTCATAGGTTCAGAGGCCAAAAGTCTTAGGTCAAGGTGTCCAGCAGGCTGATTCCTTCTGAAGGCTCTGAAGTAGGACCCATTCCATTTTCCTCTGCTGGCTTCTGATGATGGTCAGCAGTTGGTGTCCCATGGCTTGTAGCTTGCAGAACATCAGTCTCTGCCACGTTGTCACATGGCAATGTGTGTCTCTCTGTCCTCTCCTTATAAAGACATCAGTCATTGGATTTAGTGCCCCCTGTGAACTCAAGATGATTTCATTCTAAGATCCTCAACTTAGTTACCTCTGCAAAGTTCATTTTTCCAAGTGAGTCCACAGGGTCTAGGGATTAGAACTTGTGCATGTCCTTTAAAGGCCACCATTTGACCCTATGTAACAGGACAACACACCCTCTACTCCTGGGTTTTGAGTTTTCTAGAAATGGCTGGCATTGTCTTCTCTGGTAGTTCAGGGTCCCTCAGCAACTCAAGATGTTCAGGCATCTGCTTCTCCCCACAGAGCTTCCAGAAAAGATGGCTCAGGGTCTGGGCTTCCCAACAGTTCTGACTGGCCAATTAGCCATGGGTGAGATTTGGTCCAATGGTGGTTCATAAATGATGTTTGGAAATAAATCTTTGCATATCCTACATTTTGACATGGGCTCAAATTACTTCTCTTCCCAGTTGAAATGATGTACCTCACATTATACCACTTTGGGAAGGTTTTGTGTTGACTCTTTGAGTGGACAGCTGGTATCATAGCTGGGTGATCTCTTCTCAGACATGCTGTGTCAGTTATTACATGCTACACCACTCACCCCATACACACCATCAAGCAACTGTAGAGGTGTTTGACCTCAGCCCTACCTGCAGGGTCCTTTTAGGAGATTTCACAGACAATTTGGGATCCAAATTAATTGGCTTGCAGATGTTCCCCAATTCAAGATGATTTTAGCAAAACCTGGTTGGAAATAGTTAATTCTAGAAGAATATTACTGAAATCAAATTTCATCACAATCTTCAGCTAAGGAATGCTCACAAAAGATCCCAAATATATATATGAAGCAAAAATTTATGGAAGTGAAGGAAGAAATAGAGAAGTCTACAATAATAGTTGGAGACTTCAATACTCCACTTTCAATAACTGATAGAACATCTAAACACAAGTCCAGTAAGGAAACAGAGGACTTTAGCAACAGTATTAACCAATTAGAACTAATGGACATATAGATAGCACACCATGCAACAACAGCAGAATACTCATTCAATACCTATGTTATAAAAGAAGAAAGATCACAAATACCTAACCTATCTTCACACTTAAAGAAACTAGAACAAGAAGAGCAAACTAAGCCCAAAGTTAGTGGATGGAAGGAAATAGGAAAGCCTAGAGCACAGATAAAGGAAATAGAGAACAGAAAGACAATAGAATCAAGGAAACCAAAAGTTGCTATTTTTGAAAAGATCAATAAAATCAACAAACTTTAGCTAGACTACAAAGAAAAATAGAGATGGGTCACAAATAACTAAAGCCAAGACTGAGGGTAGGGACATGACTACTGACAATATGGATAGCCCTTAAAGCCATCATGTTGAGTGATATAAGCCAGACAGAAAAGGACAATGATTGTATGATGTCTCTTATATGACATAGTTAGAATAAGCAAATTCAGAGACAGAAAGCAGAAGAGTGGTGGCTAGGAGTGGGGAAAGGGAATGAGGAGTAATTGCCAGGTGAGTATGAGTTTTTGTTTGGGGGTGAAAATTTTGCTGAAAGTTACACAGCATTGTCAATGTACATAATGTAAAAGTATTTTCCTCTTAAAATGGTTAAAATGACATTGTTATGTATATTTTAACCACAATTTAAAATAAAAAATACTTGGACTAACAACTCCCCAAATTTGGTGAAAGACATAAACGTTCAGGTTTGAGAAGCTTAGAGAAGCTTAAAAAGGATAAACTCAAAGAAATCCATGCCCAAACACATCATTAATGAAACTGCTGAAAACTATTTGAAAAAAAAACAAAACAAAACACTTGAAAACAGAGAAAACAACACATTAGAAGTAGCAGGGTAAGGTAATCTTCTCAAAAAATGGTTGTTGAACAATTGGAATCCAAATGCAACAGCTATAAATAATTAAGAAGAAAAACACTGACCTTACATTCACATCTTATACAAAAATTAACTCATAATAGAGCTAAAAGAAAAAATTAAAAATAAAAATTTAAAAGAAAACATAAGATAAAATCTTTGAAAGAGCTTTTAATCATAATCCCAAAAACACAATTTGTAAATGTAAAAACTGATGATGTAGATTTTATCAAACTTAAAAATAATTTGCAGAATACACTGAAAAGAATGACATGGCTAGCCACAGACTGGAGAAAACATTTGTAAATCATAAATTTGACACAGTACTCATATCTAGAGTATATAAGTCAGAAATTGAGTTAAAATACAAATAACCTAATTTTTTAAATAGATGATTTGAACAGACATATCACCAAAGAATCTATCAAGGATGTCAAATGAGTACACAAAAAGATTTTCAACATCATTTGGTATTAGGGGTTTGCAATTTCAAACCATAAGATTATTTGACACACCTACTAGAATGGCTAAAAGTTTAAAAAATTTAAAGTGACAATACCGACTTCTGGAGAGAATGCAGAACAACCAGGTCCTTTAAACTGGTGGGAATGAAAAATGGTACAGTAACTTTGGAAACAGACTGGCTGTCACCAAGAAACGTAAATTGCACATCATATGGCCCAGTAATCCCACTTTTATGTTTGTACTATAGAGGTATGAAAGCTTATATTCCCACATTGTGGTACTAATGATAATTACCCAAAGCTGGAAATGACACAAATGTGCTTCAACGGTGATTGGGAAAACACTTAGCCATATGATGGACTACTGCAAAGCAGTGAAAAAAGAGAACAAGTGTTCTTCCCAGCAACACAGATCAATCCCAATGGCATTATGATGAGTGTGGGAAGCCAACCTCAAAAGGTTAGGTCTTTGTGAGTCCACTAATAGAGCAGTCTGGCAAAGACTGAACAGATGGGTGGTTGCCAGGAGTTAAGGGTTGGGGGAGGGTTTGTCTCCAAAGAAGCAGCATGAGGGAGAGTTTTATATTAAATGAGTTTATTATATGAGAGGCACTGTCACTTCATCTATATTATTTTATTAAATCCTCAAAAATATATTACGCAATTCATATTTTTATCTTCACTTCACAGGTTAAAAAACAAACCATGGTTTAGAAAATTTAAATGATACATATATTTAGAAGGGGGTAAAATAAGAATTTGAATCCAAACTATTGTATTTAACCATTTGATATGTAAAGCCTATCTCCTCCTTTGTCTCTCTCTCTCTCCTCCTCTCTCTCTCTCTCTCTCTCTCTCTTAATTCTTTGTAATGTAGAAATCAAAACTAGAAGACCAAAAGAGAAGTTGAAAGACTGGAGAATCAGTGAGCTACTTTGGACCCACCTTCTCTCCAAACAGTCCTCCCCACGGCAAAACTCTCCTTGGAGTCCCAGATTCCAATCTCTGCTCCAGCACAATCTTTGACTTGATTTGGAGTGATTTAAGCTTTGGGGCCTTGTTTGAGTTTCCTAGCTGCCAAAAAATTACCATGTAATGGACTGCCTTAAACAATGGCGATTTATTAGCTCACAGTTTTGAGGCTAGGAAAGTGATGCTTTCTCCCAAAAGACTAGGGCATTCTGGGGCTGGCTGCTGGTGATCCTGGTCCCTGTATTTTCTGTCACATGGGAATGCACATGGCAGCTTCTCCTGCTTTCTCCTTTCTCTTACAGATTCAATTGACTTTTCTTCTGGCTTTCTCTCTCAGTGTCTTTCCCTAAAAGGGCTTCAACCCATCCTGATTCAGTTTGGCCACTACTTAACTGTGATAACCTCATCTAAAAGTCCTATTTACAAGGGTTCACATCTATAGGAATTGATAAAGTTTTAAAACGTGTTTTTTTTTCCTGGGGTACACAGCTCTAAGACACCATAGTCCTCCTCTGCAAAAGAAGAGGGTAAAATAGCATTATTGACTATTGCCAAAAGTTGGAATCAACCCAAATGCCCATCAACAGATAAATGGATAAACAAAATGGAATACATACATACAATGGAATATTACTCAGCTGTAAGTAGGAATACAGTGCCAACACATGAATGAAGCTTGGTAGTAATCCCAGGGAAGCTCATCCCCAGGAGTCATGTCCCATGCTAGAGGGAAGGTAATACATTTATATGCAAAGTATGGCTTAGAGAGAGGCAACATTTGCCTACCTGGCACCGAGGAATTGCTACCAAGTGCCAACTGGCAATGCAACTGGAAAAAGACCTCAAAATAAAGGGGGGAAAGGTAAAGATAAATGAGTTGTAATGGTTAAGAGACTTCAAAGTGACTTGGGAGGTCATCCCAGAGGTAACATTTATACACATCTCAGCAGGATCTCATAGACTGCCAAAGCAGATACTACCTCAAATAGTGGGGCTCCTGAGGGCTCTGGAGAAACCCAGGTCTTATGATCAGGGCAGATAGCTCTGGAGTTTTATGACTCAGTTATGGCTTCCCTACACATGGCTCATTGGTCCCTTCTATTTGAACCTATACTTGGTGCTGGAGTTGGTAGGTGTATGTCCCAGAGTTGAATCTTTGGGCTGTCTGTGAGTCAGCTGGGCCTCAGCAGAGTTGCAATACCTACTCTCCAGTTTATTGGACTCACTCAGGACAACTAACAAGTGGGTAGGGATTGACAACAACTAAACCAAGGAAATGAGAAAGCCTACAACTGCAAGCAAGAGCGTCCCATCTATCAGTTGTATGGGATCAAAGCCCCCTCTCAATTAGACATGTAGTGAACATCACCATCCCAGAATCCTCAGGATTGGGGGATTAACTATGGACTAGAGTGGATTTACAGGTATTCTACAATAGACTTGTGATTCTAGCAATGGAAGAAATTACAGTATTGATGTGGAAGCAGTGGTCACTGGAGGCTCTGTGGGCAGGGGGATGGAAAGACAGGTGTAATGCGGTGGCTTTTTTGGGACTTGGGAATCATCCTGAATGGCATTGCAATGACAGATATATGTCATTATATATCTTCCCGTAGCCTGCAGAATTGTGTGGGAGAGATTGTAAACTGCAATGTGAACTATGATCCATGCTCAATGGCAATGCCCCAGGATGTGTTTTATCAATTGCAATGAATATATCACACAAATAAAGTATGTTGTTTATGTGGGAGGGTGTGGGAGATGTGGGGAGTGGGGCATATGGGAATCCCAATATTTTTTGTTTAACATTTGTATAATATAAGTATCTTTAAAAAAATAAAAACATGTATTAAAAAAAAAAGTAGAGGGTAACTGTATGTCAGAAGTGCTGTGAGTGTCAGACCACATATATAAAGACACTGGAAAGTGTCTGGCTTTTCATAATCAGCAACCCTACATATGGCCTTTCTTATTTTCAACCTGAATACAATCAATAACTGATACCAATTCAATTTTATGTGATTACATCCAAGGTGAGTGAAATTTTAATTTAACATCATGAGGCCCCACCTTCTGAAGCAATTTGCTCCAAAAATTAATGTTACTACCCAACCCAATCACCCTAATTTGGGACAGAGAAAGAGCCCACATAGTATAAATCTCCACTCTGAGCAGCTACTGAATCATTTGTTTCCCCTCTCAGCTCACAGACTCTGTTTCCTTGTTCTAGAGGCTAAAGGCATAGCCAAGCTTTTTCATACCTGTGTGAAGTAAGCATGGGACTGTATACAGAAGACTCCAGTGCTTGAACTGCCTTTGTTTCTGACCTCAGAAGATTTGTAGATATTCCCCCACCCTTTCTGCCCTAAGCTAGGTGAGGTCTTTGAACACAACCCACATTTCAACTGGCAAGGACTTTCCAGTCCTTGTGGGCTACTCTGCTGGTCTTGTCTTTGATACATAAACTTGCCTAGGATCTACAACACATTGGAACCAGACCCAGACCTGCTTTCTTGGGACCCAACGCCCATGACCTAGAAGGAGCCAGTCAGCCTCAGGAGAGGCAGGTGATGCAAAATAACAGGAGAGACACCCATCCCAGCATGCTTTTTTCACCAGATCCATCCAGCCTTAACCATACAGAGCTCCATACCAGGAACCACCAGGACTTTTCAAAGGATGCTCCTCGTCCACTGACCCTGCCTCCCACTGCAGAACTTCCTTTTTACAATTAAAGGGGAAAGAAAGTCAAGAGTGCATTTGTTGTACTTATGTTTGAATCCCTGGGCCTGATGACTGTCTTAGGATTTCTGAGGTTTCAACCTGATAGTCTTTATTTCCTCTTCCAGAAAAATGTAAAACTTATTATTTACTCAGTATTAGGGCAATAAATGTTTTTTATAGTCCTTTGTTAATATTTGGTTCTCTTTCTTAATTGCAGATGTAAGAGAAAAGAGGGAGGAGAGAGAAGGAGAGAAGACTTTGATAGGCCAGGAAGTAGGCAGTCCTGGGCATGGGGTTGGGAGAGGATTGGGGTGTCCAGAGTGGTAAATGGCAAAGAAGCTCCAACTGTTGGTCTAAGACAAAACCTGCCTTAAATGCTGATCTATTTAGGACAGGAGAAGGAGGGGGAGGGATAGGGGAAGCTCTTAGTTCTTCCATTTCTCTGTTGTCTCCACCGTCACCACCACTGACAGCCACTAACCATGTTCAAACAATTGATGCCCCAATATCTGGTATGGTTCAGTGCCCAGTAATGATCAGAGGAATCCTGGGAATTGGTGCCCCTGGCTACTCTCCTGGGATCCCTGTGTTAAAGAAGTAAACACATATAGAAGAGATCTGAATATTTAAATGTTTTATTTATTTCTTGGTGAGAAGGCATGTAAAAAAGGATAACAGTAAAATTTCAAGAAGTCCAAGTGGAAATCTTTTCTTGTACTTGATCTTTTTTTCTTTTCTTATCTAAAAATCATGATTAGTGTAAAATATTCTCAAAATAAACATAAAGAAAACCTCTAAATATTTTACTAAGGAAATCTAGATTCATTTTTCAACTTTGTCAAAAAGAAAAAAGACTTAAGTAAGCCAGGAAAAAATAAAGTTGAATGTGATGTTATGGTTCTATTTCCTTTCATGATTTTTAGGAGCAGATACAGAACACATTCAAATACTTTCAGCATAAAGGGATTTATTTGGTGATAAAAACACACACACACCAATATCTCATACAGAGGTGAAGACAGATATTTTTATTGTGGTAACATGTATATCACATAAAAATTGCCCTTTTAGTCATTTTTCAGTGTATAATTCAACGGAGCTAATTACATTTTCCATGTTGTGCTACGATCCCAACTACCCATTATCAGAACTTTGTCATTACCCAAAATAGAAACTCTGTACCAATTACACAATAGATCTGCATTCCTCCCTTCCCTGGGTACTTGATAACTTCTAATATACTTATATTATAGATGAATTTGCTTATTCTAGATATTTTATATCAGTGCAAACATACAATATTTGTCCTTTTGTAAAGATACAGATTATAGACTGAACTTCAGGGAATGTCTTTCAGACTACAAAACTGGCTCAGCAAGGGTGGCTCTTCAGACCACACTGCCCTTGCCATGCTGATGAGACTAGTAAATGTCAGAGTACTGGGTCATTCCAAGTGATTGTGGGGAACATATCCCTAGAGTAGATCTTATGCATTATTGCTGGAGAGTAAGTGCCACATTCATCCTAAGGCACAATCTGACAAATTCAGTAAGACAAGGCACAATTCTGCTCTTGGGTATATATCCTAGAGAAAGTCTCTCAGATGCTTACAAGGGACTATTATGTGTGAGGATGGTGACTAAGGAGCAATCTGGGTGTCCTCCAGGAGACAGTGTATAGATGAGGTGTGGAAGAGGTTCATCAGAGGACACTATGCCAGAGATGGAAGCCGCAGATGAAATATATACATAGAGATCTTGAATATTTGCAAATGTATAGTAAATAATGAATACAATCAGATAGATAACCCCATACTTTTAACATGACTTGAAAATATATGCACACAAAAGAATAAATCATGACTACAAAACTGATTGACACAAAAGTACACATTAAAAATAAAATTTACTAATGGGAGGAATTGAAATGAAAATAGAGAAGGTAGCTAAAGGGCAATAACTAATATAGGATTCACATACTTATATGAAACAGGGTAGAAGTCTTGAAAGAAACACTTGAAAAAGTGATACTAACTCAACCCATTTGACCTTTAGGTATGAAACCATAGCAATTTTGTTGTTTCATTGATTCAGGTAATCTAGTGGGGACAAAAGTAGAAAAAAAAATCAATTCTAACTAAATCATGGGACTCTCCTTTTTCCCTCCCCAACCTAGTTATTTCTTTACTCATTTTCCAACCTGATATATCTGCTGAGGCCCTGGGTTCTTTTCCCAGGTCCAGCATGAAATAGATCTGTGCTCTTGGATGTCATCTAATCTCATTGAGTCTCACCTCCAAAATTAACAAGTACTTCTCTGATGCCGAAGAGAATTATACACAGAAAGTTTAATAACCAGTGCCTGACACATGAAGAGAATGTCTATATTGCCTGGAAACTCCTACTAACCGGACCCCACCCCCATCCCACCATGGATCTCATTCCTTTCTCCAGGCCTGATTCAGTCATCACAAACCTGACTTTCAATAGAGTCATCCAGAATGATACAATTTTCACTTTAGTCCTATCAGGCTCTGAAGTAATTTACAAGGCAAATGAGTGTCAATCCCCAAGTATTCTTCAGAAGTTGGCTTCTGTCTACCTAGACTAGACAGGACACTATAAAAACCCAGAGTCAGTACTTGAATGAATCATTTGCTCCTTTTCCTAGACCAGCCACATGTCTTGGCCTGATCCAGAAGCTGAAGCTATGGCTCTCCAACCTTCCACCTTGGAAGAGGTGCCTTTGGGATGGGCAAGTCCAGAGTCCCATATGTCTGAGCCAAGAACTGGCCTGGGCTTGAGTAATGGATAACTTTGATGTACTCTGCCATAACCACAGGGAAGGTCCTGAGTTTTTCTCAAATGTGAACTACCATATATGTGGGCAGCAGCCATGGGCTTTCCCTGTGCATGGGGATGTTCAGAAGTCCAGAGGGGCCCAAAATGCTGTCAAGACTTGCCTGTCCAGGAGACAATGCCTGTCACTATGAAGGAGCTACAGTCACCTCTGGAAGAAGTGGAAGCTGCAGACAGCGCTGCCCAATGGGGCTCAAAACAGCCAGGGGAGGCTGATAGATACACTCTGAGGTGGGTAGGCACATGTCCAGAGTGTCCCCAGTATCCAGGCCACCCTCAAAAGCTGCTGAAAACCAAGGGCTTAATTCGGGAACGAATACAGAAAGGAAAGGAACCCCAGGCTTGCTCATGGCTCACAGCATCGTCCCTTTGACTGATGCCCAAAAAGGAGCCTGACACACGGCTGTAGGGGCCCTTGAGGTGTCCCTATGGACTGTTTCGCTGAGACTGGCCCTGCACGCCTAGGCCCCTTGAGTTCTGTAGAGTAGAGAGTATTTCTTATTTTGTTGTGGTGTCAGGATTGGGAGGGATATATGGGTGGGCCTGGAGCAGGAAGGGGAGCAGGGATCCAGGTCAGAGCTGGAGGCAGAACTTGAGGGGCCTTTGACAAAGTTTGGAATTTACTGGAGTGAGAAGGAGAAGCTGGGACAGTTTCTGTTTGCCATGAAACTGAGTGTAGCCCTCCAGGTGAAAAGGCCTGGCAGGGGCAGACACCACCAAATATTCCTTGAATGGTCTAAAGGTTACATTAACCAATGATTAGGATGGAACCCCAGTTAATAGGAGCAAGAGGAAGAACTCTAGTCCTTTGTGCCCTCTGAGTTGACAACCATGGAGTTCCAGGGCATCAGCTCTTGGTCAGACAAATCCAAGCAGCTACAGATTTCTTCTCTGCTATAGCCTGTACAGTGCATAAGCTACCTGAACTATACTTCAAGATCCAGCAAAACTGAAGGTTCATGGATACTGTCACTTGGTCCAGTGAGGTTATGCACTGTCAGCCTCTGCCCATCTCAGGGCCTGCAGCATCTGAGACTCAGCACTTCCTGCAGCTATCCAGGGGTAAGATGTACACAGCCTGATAGTTTCAGCTCCAGCTGGGCTGAGACATATAAAAAGCAAACAGTAATGTGAATATTCTCACAGTCCAGATTTTGTGATAATCAGAGTAGGCTAAACATTTGCTATATTAGAAATCATGCATGAATCCCCAGATCGAGGTTTTCTCCCTAGGTATGGTTTTTAGAATGTTGGTTATAAACTAAGCCTGATTTATTATATGACCACCTTGTATGGGAAATGACTGTAATTCTAGATACCTTTTGTCAACCTTAAGAGATATAGTAGGGGAACGGATATGGCTCAAATGGTTGGGCATTCATCTCCCATATGGAGGGACCTGGGTTCAATCCCCTGGGACCTCCCATTAAAAACAAAGAAATATATAGAAGGTGCACGGGGTACCAGTCCCTGTGTATGAGTGTGCCGTCAGGCCCCGCAAGAGGGTGAGGCCCCCAGGCCCTGTGTGTGGGTGTGCCACCAGGCCCTGCGAGCAGGTGTGTGATCAGACCTCATATGTGGGTGCACTGCCAGGCCCTGTGAGTGGGTGAGGCCCCTAGGCCCCATGCACAGGTGTGCCATCAGGCCCTGTGCACGGGTGCACCACCAGGCCCCATGAGTGGGTAAGCCCCCAGGTTCTGTGTGTGGGTGTACCACCAGGCCCCGCAAACAGGTACGCCATCAGACCCCATGCATGGGTGTGTTGCCAGGCCATGTGAGTGGGTGAGACCCCCAGGCCCCATGCACAGGTGTGCCTTCAGGTCCTGTGTGCAGGTGCACTGCCAGGCCCCATAAGCAGGTAAGCTCCCCAGGTCCTGTGCATGGGTGTGCTGCAAGGTCCCATGCACAGGGGTGCCCCCCAGGCCCCACACACAGGTGTGCTGCCAGGCCCCATGTGCAGGTGAGCCGCCCAGGCCCCATGAGTGGGTGCACTGTCAGGTCCCATGCATAGGTGTGCCATCAGGCCTCACAAGCCATGCAGCAAGATGATGATGTAACAGGAGAGTGACACAAGTGAGAGCCAAGATGTGATGCACCGAAAAACCAGGAACTAAGGTGGTGCAGGTGGTAGGATGCCTTTCTCCCACATTGGAGGTTCCAAGGACTGAATCCCAGCGAAGACAGGAGGAGAAGGATGAGAAGAGAGGGCAGGAAATGAATACAGAGAGTTGCCCAGGGAATGGACACAAAAACAGCAAAAATTGTTTGGGAGGGGTAAAAATGGTTAAAAGTAAGTAAATAAATTAATCAATCCTTAAAAAAAGTATAGGAGAGTAAGATACAGATGATAGTTAGTAGTAATATTTTGATGATATTCTTTCATAGTTTGTTAAAAAATGTTTCACAACAATGCAAAGTGTTTGTGGTGGGGTGATGTGTGGGAGCCCTGTATGATGTTATGCATGTTTGTTTTTAAGTTCACAATGTTTACTGAACACTCATTGTTTATGTATGTTCATGTATGAATGATATACATCAATAAATTGTTTTTAAAAAAAGAGCCTACAGGAAAAAAATAATTTGCAAAACTAATTCCACTTTTCTTCTAGGGGAAAAAAAAACATACAGTAGCCACCAAACTCTGGATTTTCAAACATTTTTGTTCCTTATATATTAGAAATCAAAACCAGAAACTAGATGTTGACATTAATTTGGTTTACTGTCAGAACATTTTTTTTCTTTCACACAATGACAGGGCTTAATTTCAATATGGAATTGCTTAGGGATTCAAATGTGGGGCATAGACTGTTTGGCTACCACTTTTTATTAGGCTCATTAAATGTCAATTATCCCTATCAGAGAATGGCAGTAGATGGTGAAAGAGGAGTAGGAGTGTTTTTGTTTGCATGTAGAGTGGACTGTCCATCAGATCAGACTTCCTTCCTGTCCAGATGTCTCATAATCTGCTTTTCTTCCTTTCCCTCTCTTTATTAGTAATCTCTAATGACAAGGCCATGCAGTAGTTTAGCTTCTACAGGGTCAGTGTTAACTTTCCACCATCACTGGAGAGGGGTCAGGAACAGCTTGGCTAGGATTCCAGTTACCCCAGGGTACTGAGCTTTCATATCCCCCATAGGCCATTAGGGCTGAGCAGGTTGAGGTTCCAGTGGAATTGGGCTGTGGATAGCAATGGAAGAAATGCAGGCACAGTGAAAATGTGGGGGTCCTACAAATAAGAAATCAGAAGAAAAAGAAATTGTAAGGAAAATATAAGGTAAAAAAAGAGATCAGAGAAGAAATGATTCAGGGACAGAAACATTTGGGAATATAGCTTAGAAGGATTCTGTGAAAACAGTATATGAAATGGAAAGAAGAAAGAAATGCTTAGGATGTAAATGGTAATGGAACAAGAGTAAATTAATAACAGGAACTGAACACCATATATCTCTAAAATTGTAATAATAGCTGAATATTAGATTTTATCAAGGTCATAATTTTTCTTTTTTTTTTTTTATTATGGGTAAAAATCAAAATTCTCACAATACATACAAACATTTGCAAAATGATATATAAATATATATGCATATACGTGTATTTGCTTACAAAAATGTTATATATATATATATATATATACACACATATATTTTAAGAGGTGCTTAGATTACCCAAAATATTACACAGAACCCACTGGGATTCCCATGTTGCCCACCTCCCACACCTCCCACCACATCCCACACAAACATCTCCCACAGTATGGCCCACCACCCTCAATGAACTTACACATCCTGGAGCCTTGCTACCAACCATAGACCACAGTTCACACTGTAGACCACACTCTCTCCCACTCAGTTCTTAGTGGTGTGTGCTGATTTAAAATGGCCTACATCCGTTGCCACAACAGTACTCAGGACAACCTCCAACTCCCAAAGAAGCCCCTGTATTTCAACTGCTCATCCCCTCCCTACCCCAAAAGTGTCAAGTGGCCACTGACTCCACCTCATTGTTATAATTTCTTGCATTGCTAGAATCACCATATGTGAACAAGAGAATACCATCAAGTCCACTCTAGTCCATAGTTCTTCCCCCAATCCAGAGGCGACTGGGATGGTGATGTCCACTCCAACTCCAAGTGAGAGAGGGCTTATATCCCATGGATATGGTGGGTGGGATGATCCTGCCTGCAGATGCAGGCCCTCTCCATTCCCTGGGATGGCTATTGCCCATCGTTGTCTCCTCACCAGGTGACTTGGATGAGTCCATTGAGCTGTAGGGTAGGACTTGCAGCTCCACCTAGATTTCATGCACACCTGGCACATAGGTAGGCGGGAGGCTCCAGTCTCTGGAAGTATACCTAAAAACTCCAGCATCACATATAGGTTTGAATAGAAGGGACTGGTGAACTATGTGCAGGGAGGACTTATTTGAGTCTAATTCTGTCACTCTCAGGAGCACAGATTCCAAAATAGAACCCACTGATAAGGCATCAGTCTCTGGGGCTATCCCCCCTTACATAGGACCAGGGTGTCTCCGGAGCTCTCAGGAACCCCACTGAGTGGGGTGATAGGCACTTAGATGTTCTATAAGCTCCTACTGAGGTGTGCATAAGAGTTACCTCTGGGATGACCTCCCGACTCTCTTTGAAGTCTCTTAGCCACTTGAACTCATTTGTCTTTACCATTTCCCCCTTTTATTCAAGGTCTTTTTCCAGTTGTGTTGCCAGTTGGCACTTGGGAAAAGTTTTCAATTAGCAATAATCGTGCCTCGGATAAACCTCATTGGCTACAATACTGCCACTGCGCAAAGCTGCCAGTTGGCACTTGGTATTAATCCCTCGTTGCCAGGGAGGCTCATCCCCGGGAGTCATGTTGGGGGGAAGGTAATGCAATCATATGCTGAGTTTGGCTTAGAGAGAGGCCACATTTGAGCAACAAGGAGGCTCTCAGGTGGCAACCCTTAGGCACCCCACAACTGCAGGCTAAGTCTCATTTACAAGAGCAAAGACTCACAAGGGTAGTCATCAATAAAAAAAAAAAACATAAAAACTTCAGTGGGTCATCCTATTTTGACAGGCACTGTCCCTACACTCAGAGGACTATTGTTGCTCCCTTGGAAACTGTGGCAGAGCTCTCCAGGCTAGGAATTCAGATTCCCTCATTTACTGTGTGATTATCCACCCATCGTGACCATGCCCCATCCCCCAATCCTTTGAATGATTTTGTATATCTTTCATGTATATTCGGATGAACCAATCCCCACGAAACCCCCCCCATACACCCTCCCCAATAATCCCCCGCAGTACCCATTGTAACCCTTCTGTGATCCAAATCCTCCATGAACATTTAGTCCATAAAATAATCAAATTCACTTACTAGGAAAAAGAAACAAGTGTGATAAGCGTACATGCAAGAGACAAACATAAGGAAACTCAGGGAAAAAAAAAAAAGAGAGAGAGAAGGAAAAAAAACAAATAATCAAACAAAGAACAAAACAAAATAAAATATAATAAGTGGATTGGGACATTCAAAAAATGGGCAAAAAAGCAAAGGAAATGCCTTCAAAAAATATATATATATATATATTCATTTTTTTTCCCTTTCTCTTTTCTTTTTTCCCTTTTTTTCTTCCCTTTATCACTGTGTTATCGGATGTCTGGTGTGCCATGAAACCTTCCTCCTCTCAATCCCCATTGTCTCCCAATTTTTCATTTAATTTTCAAAGAAGTTTTATGTCACAGCAAAGTCACACACGGAGTGCCGGAGACTCCCAGATACCAAACCACCCCCCCTTCCCCACCCCATATTAACTCTCCCCCTTTTTTTTTTTTGGTTGTTAGCATTGTTATAACTGTTATGCAGATAGCAAAATATAGCAACTAAACATTGTCAGTGATTTACAGTATAGTTTACAATTTAGATGATACAGTTTAATAATTTTGATGATATTTACCATGTCCTGTGTCCATTACTTTAAGGTAATGAAAAACCTTCCCCATGACCACCAAACAACCCATTAGCTCTTGACTGTTCCCTTCTCCCTAGCCCCCCAGGGCCCATGATACCCCCCTCTCCAGACCCATGGAATGTCAAGATTCACAGTTACATGCCCTGGGGATTTGAACCAGCCCTTCCTAATCCACCCACCCCCCAGTGCTGCACCTCCAAACCCAGGAACACCACCACTCATCTGCCCCATCCCCCAACATGCAACCACACTCTATCCCTTTACCATAGATTA
>JAKSZT010032311.1:1154598-1196137 GCA_026826555.1 Tolypeutes matacus | reverse complement strand
CTGCTCTCAGCCTGGTGCTGCTTCAGTTCGGCTTATCTGCTCCCCATAGCTATGGGGCGGTGCAGGCAGCCAGATCGATGTCTAAAAATATAAAATACCCTTCCCTGTCTTCCAACCGAACCCTCCCTTCTTTGGGAAGTGTCCCTTCCTCCTGGCTCCGCAGCAGCCCGGGTCTTATCCCTGGGTGGCTAGGGAAATCAGCTCCGTTCCCCGACCAAAATCCCCCCTCCGGTTCACCGGGTGCTGACTAGCTCGTTTGCTCTGTTCACACAAGGTCTATGGGGCGCCAGGCAGCCAGCTCCCCAGAAAATAAAACTTTTTCGCCCCGCCCGCGGCTCCAAATGGCCGTTTTATTTATTTTTTCCCTAACCGCGGGGCTCAGCTGCCTGGCCAACCTCCACCGGCAGCCTCAAAACTCACGAACCTCTACCGTTCGGTCCATGCCGCCAATACGTGCAGATAGATGTCCCAAGCTTCTCACTCCACGCGTGCACTGCACAGACCGCCGGGCAGGACCCCGTCCACAATCCGCCTCGATCTGGGAGCTTGCAGTGTGCGCCCTCCTACACCAACGCCATCTTGCCGCTCTCCGTAAGGTCATAATTTTTCTTTTGAATGGCAGACTTGTCAGTAACAGAAAAGATCAAACAGGGGGTATTTAGTGATAATGGGAAATGTTTTTTATTACCTTACAGGAATGAACACAGGACATGGTAAATATTATCAAAAATTATTAAACTGTACCATCTAAATTGTAACTATATTGTAAACCATTGAAAATGTTTAGTAGCTATGTTTCACTATCTGTATAACAGTTATAACAATGCTACCATTCACATAAAAAATGTTTTAATATGGGGTGAGGAAAGAGGAAGGAGGTTGGGTATATGGGAATCTCTAGTATTCTGTGTGTGACTTTGCTGTGACCTAAAACTACTTTGAGAATTAAATGAAAATTCGGGAGACACTGGGGAGTGAGAGGGGGCAGGTGCCAGAGTACAGATTGGACACCTGATAATGCAGTGATAAAAGGAAAAATGTAAAAATGTTTTTAAATTTTTAATTTTTTTGTTTTTTCCCATTTATTGAATATCCAAATCCTTTAATTTAATTTTATTTCTAGTGTTTTTTTTAAGTTACCATGTATTTTATCTCTTATATTTAAACTTATCTTTATTATTTCATTTTCCTATTAATTGTATTTGGCTATTATATGGGCTTCATCTTCAAGAAAGGTTTGGATCACAGAAGGGTTACAGAAGGGACAGGAGGGATCATTGGTGGGGTGTGTCTGGAATGGGGATTTCATGGGAGAAAGTTCACCTGAATATACATGAAAGATATATAAAATTGTTCAAATGATCGAGGGGTGGGGCATGGTCACAGTGGGTAGACAATCACTCAATAAATGAGGGAATACTGAATTCCCAGCCTGGAGAGCTCTGTCACATTCTCCAAGGGAGCAGCAACAGTCCCCCAAGTGCAGGGTAAGTGTCTGACAAAGGAGGATGGTCCACTGATGGATTCTTGTTATTGATGACTAGCCTTATGAGTCTTTGCTCTTGTAATTGAAACTACTGTTATGGGGTGCCTAAGCATTGCCACCGTACAGCCTCCTTGTTGCTCAAATGTGGCCACTGTCTAAGTCAAACTCACCATATGAATGCATTACCTTCCCCCCAGCATGGGACATGACACCCGGGGATGAGCCTCCCTGGCAACAAGGGGTTAATACCGAGTGCTAACTGGCAATATGACTGGGAAAAGACCTTGAATTCAAGGGGGAAAATGTAAAGACAAATGAGTTCATATGGCTAAGAGACTTCAAAGAGAGTCTGGAGGTCATCCCAGAGGTAACGCTTATGCTCACCTCAGTAGGATCTCATAGAACACCAAAGTGGATATCATCCGACACAGGGGGGCTTCTGAGGCCTCTGGAAACACCCAGGTCCTATATAAAGGGGGATAGCTCCAGAGATTCATGCCTTATCAGTGGGCTCTTCTTTGGAATCTGTGCTCCTGAGAGTGACAGAGTTGGACTCAAATAAGTCCTCCTTACACATGGTCCATCAGTCCCTTCTATTCAAACTTATATGTGATGCTAGAGTTTGTAGGTGTACTTCCAGAGACTGGAGCCTGGGGCCTGCCCACGTGCCAGCTATGCCTGGAATCTTGGTGGAACTGCAACTCCTACTCTACAGCTCAATGGATTCACCGAAGTCACCTGATGAGGAGACGAGGATGGACAGTGGCCATCCCAGGGAATGGAGAGAGCCTGCAGCTGCAGGCAGGATAATCCCATCCACCATAACCATGGGATATGGGCCCCCTCTCACTTGGAGGTGGAATGGACACCACCATCCCAAACTCCTCAGGATTGGTGGAAGAGCTATAGACTAGAGTTGACTTAATGGTATTCTGTTGTAGACATAATGTGATTCAAGCAATGGAAGAAAATACAACAGTGAGTTGGAGCCAGTGGCCACTGGATGCTTTGGGAGCAGGGAAGGGAAAAGCAATTGTAATACAGGTGCTTTTTCAGGACTTGGGAATTATCCTGAGTAACATTACAACAACAGATATAGGGCATTTTACATCAGCATATAACATGCAGAACTGTGTGGGAGAGAGTGGGGTCTACAATGTGAACTATGGTCTCTGCTTAGTGGCAAAGCCTTTGGATGTGTATTCCATTGCATGTGATGTGCCACACTAATGAAAGATGTTTATGTGGGAGGTTGTGGGAGGTGTGGGAGGTGGGGAACATGGAAATCCCTGTAATTTTTGTGTAACATTTATGTAATCTAAGCATCTTTTTTTTTTTTTCAAGAAACACTTTATTTATTTATTTATTTTTATTTATTTTTTTTTAATTTATTTATTTTTTATTGTGGGTAAAAATCAAAATTTTCACAATACATACCAATATTTGTAAAATGATATATAAATATATATGCATATATGTGCATTTGCTTACAAAAATGTTATTTATATATATATAAATATATTTTAAGAGGTGCTTAGATTACCTAAAATATTACACGGAACCCACTGGGATTCCCATGTTGCCCACCTCCCACACCTCCCACCACATCCCACAAAAACATCTCCCACAAGTGTGGTCCAAACCCTCAATGGACTTACACATCCTGGGGCCTTGCCACCAACCATAGACCACAGTTCACATCGTAGACCACACTCTCTCCCACACAGTTCTGAGTGGTGTGTGCTGATTTAAAATGGCCTACATCCGTTGCCACAGTGGTACTCAGGACAACCTCCAAATCCCAAAGAAGCCCCTGTATTTCAACTGCTTGTCCCCTCCCTGCCCCAAAAGTGTCAAGCGGCCACTGGCTCCACCTCATTGTTATAATTTCTTCCATTGCTAGAATCACCATATGTGTACAACCAAATACCATAAAGTCCAATCTAGTCCATAGTTCTTCCCCTAATCCTGAGGGGACTGGGATGGTGATGTCCACTCCACCTCCAAGTGAGAGAGGGCTTATATCCCATGGATATGGTGGGTGAGATGATCCTGCCTGCAGATGCAGGCCCTCTCCATTCCCTGGGATGGCCATTGCCCATCGTTGTCTCCTCACCAGGTGACTTGGATGAGTCCATTGAGCTGTAGGGTAGGAGTTGCAGCTCCACCGAGATTTCATGCACACCTGGCACATAGGTAGGCGGGAGGCTCCAGTCTCTGGAAGTATACCTAAAAACTCCAGCATCGCATATAGGTTTGAATAGAAGGGACTGGTGAACCATGTGCAGGGAGGACTTATTTGAGTCTAATTCTGTCACTCTCAGGAGCACAGATTCCAAAATAGAACCCACTGATAAGGCATCAGTCTCTGGGGCTATCCCCCGTTATATAGGACCAGGGTGTCTCCGGAGCTCTCAGGAACCCCACTGAGTGGGGTGATAGGCACTTAGATGTTCTATGAGCTCCTACTGAGGTGTGTGTAAGAGTTACCTCTTGGATGACCTCCCAACTCTCTTTGAAGTCTCTTAGCCACTTGAACTCATTTGTCTTTACCTTTTCCCCCTTTTATTCAAGGTCTTTTTCCAGTTGTGTTGCCAGTTGGCACTTGGTATTAATCCCTCGTTGCCAGGGAGGCTCATCCCCGGAGTCATGTCCCATGTTGGGGGGAAGGTAATGCAATCATATGCTTTGTTTGGCTTAGAGAGAGGTCACATTTGAGCAACAAGGAGGCTTTCACGTGGCAACCCTTAGGCACCCCACAACTTCAGGCTTAGTCTCAGTTACAAGAGCAAAGACTCACAAGGGTAGTCATCAATAAAAAGAACACATCAGTGGGTCGTCCTATTTTGACAGACACTGTCCCTGCACTCAGAGGACTATTGCTGCTCCCTTGGAGACTGTGACAGAGCTCTCCAGGCTAGGAATTCAGATTCCTTCATTTATTGTGTGATTGTCCACCCATCGTGACCATGCCCCATCTTTTGATCTTTTGAACGATTTTGTATATCTTTCATGTATATTTGGATGAACTAATTCCCATGAAACCCCCCTCCCAGACACCCCCCACCAATAATCCCCTGCAGTACCCATTGTAACCCTTCTGTGATCCAAATCCTCCATGAACATGTAGTCCATAAAATAATCAAATACACTTACTAGGAAAAAGAAACAAGTATGATAAGCTTACATGCAAGAGACAAACATAAGGAAACTCAGCGAAAAAAAAAAAGAGAGAGAAGAAAAAAAAAACAAATAATCAAACAAAAAACAAAACAATATATAATTAACGATTTGGGACATTCAAAAAAATGGGCAAAAAAGCAAAGGAAATGCCTTAAATATATATATATATATATATATTCTTTTTTTTTTTTCCTTTCGCTTTTCTTTTCTTTCCTTCCTTTTATCACTGTGTTATCGGATGTCCGGTGTGCCATGACACCTTCCCCCTCTCAATCCCCATTGTCTCCCAATTTTTCATTTAATTTTCAAAGAAGTTTTAGGTCACAGCAAAGTCACACATGGAGTGCCGGAGACTCCCAGATACCATACCACCCCCCCTTCCCCACCCCATATTAAACCACCCCCCTTTTTTTTCTTTTGGATGTTAGCATTGTTATAACTCTTATACAGATAGCAAAGTATACCAACTAAACATTGTCAATGATTTACAGTATAGTTTACAATTTAGATGATACAGTTTAATAATTTTGATGATATTTACCATGTCCTGTGTCCATTATTGTAAGGTAATGGAAAACCTTCCCCATGACCACTAAACACCCCATTAGATCTTGACTGTTCCCTTCCCCCCAGCCCCCCAGGGCCCATCATACCACCTTATCCCGACCCATGGAATGTCAAGAAATCCCTGTAATTTTTGTGTAACATTTATGTAATCTAAGCATCTTTTAAAATACAAAAAAACAAAAAAAAAAAAGGTAAAAAAAAAGAAATGCATGAAGGAATTAGGAAATTCTGTCCTTATCTAAGGATTATGATGAATCAATTAGCCAACATTATGATTCTAATGGCTAATTTTTAAAGTCAAAGAAAGCCCCTATTATCATTTTATAACATTTTTATATGGAAACACTTATGGGCAGGAAAAAAATGAGGGAATTGAGGAGTAAGGAATTTGTCTACTTTGCAGAAGACACTGTGGTGACACAAAGCAAGAATGTAAACATGAAACACATCTGGGTGTTTTATTCCTTTCCCACATTTCTTACTTCTTGTGCAATCTTTGTTTGAATTTTATGATTTATTAATATGTATCAACAAAATCAACTTGGGTAAAAATTGTATGCACCTTCTGATTACATTGTAAATGTTAAAAATGCATAATTAAAAAACAGAAGAATAAACCAAGTGTTCTAACAGGTGTTGGAGGTAGGTGCTGAGACTGCTTCTCTACCTTTTCTAGTTTAAATTTGCTTACTAAGTATTTCCACTGAAACAATTAATATGTAATTAAATAAAAGTGGCTTCGGCCTCCATGCTCAGTCTCCTTGCCTGCAGTTTGGAGGGCCCAGAGCTCCCCCGCTCCTCTCCCAGGGAGGCGGAGGGCAGAGCCCTGGGCCAGCAGAGCCCTCCTGCTCCTGCAACCAGCTGCTAACGTGTCACCCCCACCTGCAGAGGGGCCCTAGCTGCAGCAACAAGTGCTGGGCCAGGAGCGCTGCACAACCCGGAAGGAGACCGTGGCAGTCAACACCCAAACAAACACAACTCCTGCAGGTAGTGTGGCATGAAGGGAAGGAGGGGCAGCTGACCCTGAACTGGGCTGCTGGAGTGGTTTTACGGTGACCCTTTAAACACCTCCACTGCTTCCTGGCCCTGACAGTCTCATTTACTGTCTGGACCTTTACAGAGAAAGTCAAGAAACACAGCTCGCCAAGATTTGGGGGGCTTTCCCGTGGTCCTGGGGTCCTGGGGGCTTTCCTGTGGTCCCATGGTCCTGGGGGCTTTCCCATGGTCCTGGGGTCCTGGGGGTTTTCCCGTGGTCCTAGGGATAATAGAGTCAATCCCTGGGGGGCTGCAGGAGGCCTGACTGAGTGGATGCCTGTAGGATTAATCAGGATTATTGTAGAAGGAAAGAACTGCACTTGTTCAAATGCCACAAATTTCTCTTCCTCCTCTCCTAATCCAAGCCTTTGGCTAGGAGTGGATGGCAGGCCCCACAATCCACGGACGTGAGTGCCCGCGAGCAGCAAGCACCAGAACCCAGGGGGCCCCAACCTGCCCTGAGAAAACCCGTGGCAATCCGAGTCCCCCGGCTTGGAGCAGGTAAAGCCCAGAGCTGATGGGTCCAGGTGCTCTGCCCCGCAACCCGCAGGAGCGGGTCAATTAGCAGATCTGAAGGGCACTAGGCTCTTAAACTCTGGACAAATTGCTGTGATTGTGCTGCCAATTAGGCTCCCTCCCACCTGCTCTGGCTGCCTGCCCACCAATTATCCCCTTTCTTCTCCTGCCAGTCTCCTCTGGGCTCTACTCTGCATCCTTGCCCCTGCCCTCGCCTGCCCCCACCTCCTTGCCTATTCTCAGGTCACTCTAACCCCGCTTCTGACATCATCATTCAAGGAAAACTTCTTCCTGTCATGCTGGTCACCAAATCCAATGGTTACTTCCCAGCCTTGACTACCCTTGATGTCTCTGCTCACCTGCCACCCACGCGCCCCTTCTCACTGAAGCTGGCCTGCCTCCACTCCCAGAACATGCTTCCCCTGCCCTTGGCGCTGGCCCCTCTGGATGCTGCCTCCCCTGTGCCGTCCTGGCCCCCTCACTCCCTCAGGAGAGAACCTCGCTACCTTCCACCACAGTCCTGCTCCTACTCTGTCCCTCTGAAGTCCATTCCCAACACCACAGACTAACTAGACTTTTTGAAAAGTCACCTAGTTCAAATAGCCCAATTAAAATATGGGCAAGGGATCTGAAAAAACAAACAAACAAACAAAAAAAAACATTTCTCCAAAAAAGGTATACAAGTAACAATAAGCACATAAAGAGATGCTTCACATCAGTCATCAATGGCACCACTTCACCCCCACTGGGATGGTTTCATTAAAAAGTCAGATGCTAACAAGTGTTGGTGAGGATGTGGGGAAATGGAAACTTCATACACAACCAAAGGGAATGTAAAATGGTGCACCCACTTTGTTAAAACAGCCTCATAGTTCTTCAGAAGGTTCAACACAGCTGCCATCTGGCCCAGCAATTCCCCTCCTAGGTGCACACCCAAGCCAAATGGCAGCATCCACCCTCACAAGCTTGGGCACCTATGCTCCAGGAGCATTATTCACAACAGTCAGAAGTGGATACTATGAGAAAACACTGTGGATCATAGGGGCATTTGGAGGTGAAGAGGAAGGAGTTTTGGTACATGCTACCATGTACATAAACCCTGAAAGCATTATGCCAGATGACAGAAGCCAGGCACAAAGGACAAGCGATTCCATTTTTATGAAATGTCCAGAAGAGGCAAATCCAGAGGCAGAAAGATGAGTAGCTGTTAGGGTTGAGGGGATGGTGGGGTGGGAGGACAATAGCAGGGGTAGAGGGTTTCCTTTTGGGGTGATCAGAGCATTCTAAAGCTTATTATGGTGATGTTGCCACAACTCTGAATATAAAAAAGCCATCAGATGGTACATTTTAAATGGGGGAATTGTATGGTATATGAATTTTAGCTCAAGCCTATTATTAAAATTAAAACAAAACAAAAAACCCAGTTAACATCACTCCCCTGCCTTACCTGGCCCCACTGCACTTAGTCCAAAAGCCAGCCCCTTACCAGATCAGGCTCACTCTCCCTCCTGCCCTCTCACTGGCTCTGCCCTCATGCTGTTCCTGACTACTGCCCACTACTGCCAAGGTTGTTCCTGGCCCAGGCTCCCCAGGAAGCCCACTCCCTGACTCTTCTCCCACCTTTCATGGGTCCCTCAAACACCACCTCCTCCCCACTCCTCTCAAGTCACCCCCTCAACCACAGGGTTGACTTCCTTCCCAGCACTCAGCAATATCTCTAAGGTCTGTTCTGTGAACTTGATTGGGGTGTGTCTGCTCCTGCCCACATATATCCATGAGGCCATAGCAGTATCCATGCTGAGGTCATCCACAGCTGGGGCTTAGCCCCCACAGGCTCAGTGAAGGAATATGGGACCCCTTCTTCAGCCCTGCCAACAGGTGGGTGCTTCCAAGCTGTTGGAAGGTTTCTTTGCAGGCAAACCCTCTGTTCTCCCTCACAGCTCCTGCCCAGCCTCCCTCCTCTGGGAGAAGCTCACCCCCTGCTCCCATCCTGACCTCATGTCCTGATACCTCAGCTGCTCTGCCACAACCTCCTTACCTCAGACCTGCTGGAGATACTGTGGGAGCTGCTCATGCCACCCTGAGCATCCTGTGCCTTTTGGGAGGAGGGAGTTGGAAAAGCTCTTTGGCAGCTTTCCCCATTTCTCCTGTGGTGATTGGTCTGTCTGGACTGTATCACTGCATCTGAGTCAGTCTGGTAGGTTACATTTTTCTAGAACATTATGCCTGCTTCTTTCAAGTTTTCAAACCTATTTAGAAGGAGTTGAGCAAAATGACCTTTTTGGCTCTTTCTCTACCACTGTGCTTCTTCCAGCATAATGCCACTCCCAACTCAGTCTGCTCTCTGGGCTGCAGGTCCATCCTTACTTCTCAACCTCATCACCTGTTTTCTTGACCAAGTTAACTACAGGTTTGGCTGTGCAACAGCTGTGCTTCTTGAATGTGGCTGCTGACCCTCAGTGACTGCCCAAGGGCCCCCAACCCACCTTCCTCACCCAAGGCTGTGTGAGGTCCCCTGTGGATCTCAAAGCCACCTACCCCCCCATGCCCTGTCAGTGAAAGTCACATCTGCTCCCCCCACTAGACTGGATGTTGGGTCCTGGAGCCCTCTGAGCCAGCCAGAGGCCCAGTCATAGGAGTTCTTGTGACAGTGTGTCCCCACAGGTGAGGGTCCAGAACTCTCAAGCCAAGGACAGATAGCTAGGAAGCCTTTGGAACAACCTCTGTCTCCCCCAGACCCCAGCCTTGGCCCAAAGACAACTCAGTAAAGGAGGCACCATGGACAAGAACACATGCTTGAATGTACAGAGACAAGTTTCAGTCCTGCTGAGGGGCCCTGGGCTTGGGGCCTCTGCTCCATCATCCTAGAACAGGGAGGCACCTCTGTTCCAGGACCTCAAAGAACTTAGGACACTGAGTGCCAGGCATGGGGTGGGGCTGCTGACACTCAGTGAGTGTTACCCTCTGTCCCAGCACGGAGCCACCAGCAGTCCACATGGGCCCCTGCAGGCCTTGGGAGGCCCTGGGAAACACAGGAGAATGAATGAGAGGCTTGGGGTGGCCAGTGGACTGTGCCTTCAGGGGTCCCTGAGAGCTGTGTGCGTATCAATAAAAGACCACCAGGGCAGCCAGGCAGGCTCCTGGTGGCCTTGGACTTGGATGTTTCAAACTGCAGAATGAAAAGCAGAAGTAACAACAGCAGCTTCTTATCATCCAAGCCATATGGAGATACAGGTGCATCTCCCCACCCATAGCTCACCATCATGCTCCCATATGTCTAGTCAAGGGGCCTCTTGGCTGATCCCTGTCCCTCTAGACTGAAGACATATAACCTCACCTGGAGAGCCTTCCCTGTCCAGACAACCCTCCTTCTGAGCTCCTCTGGCACCTTTCTACCCTCTGTACCTGCTATGTCATTACACATCTCCCTCACAGGTCTCTGAGATATTCTAGGACAGGTGTTGGATGATTTGGGCTGGGTTTCCCACCATCACCTAGCACTATGTCCAGCACACAGGAAGCCCAAGGGATGTATGTCACATGACCATCCTATGCCACCCCCACTGGGGCAGGGACCTCTTCTGGGCTTGTTGGAGGCAGCCAGAAAGAGGTGAAGCTAAAATGGCCGACTAACAACAAAGAACAAGCCTGATCCTATATTTAGCCTTCTTTGAGGAAGTAGCTCACCCTGCTCCCGCGCGCGCGAAACCTTCCCACCTTCCACAGATAGCAAACCCTCCCTAGCAACCAACTGTGTCCAATCCCAGCCTGCCACATATGTCTTACACGTACTTCCCCTTTTTCATGATATATATGCTACCACCTCCCTCAAGGAAGCAGAAGCAATAAAGAAGTAGCATGTAGAAAGTCTCTCCTGTGTGTGTCTATGTCTCATTCCTTCGCTGGGTAACTCAGAGTCTCAGTTGATTTGTCCCGCGGGTCGGGACATGGGCTCACACTCCTTGTGCCAGGCCTACGTGCCCTGCACAGGGCCTGGCTCATGTGACTGCCTCAATGGACTATGTTCATTCAGTGAACTGTGGATTGTGCTGTCCACTTTACAGAAGAGGAGACTGAGCCTGGGAAAGGAGGAAGTAGCATGTCCAAGGTCACAGAGCTGGAAGTGATGGAGCCAAGAATGGAACCAAGGAAAGCCTGGCTCCATACACTTTGAGCATATAACTCTGAGTCTAAAGTTAAAGTATGGAGTGCCTTCCTATTGAGCTAAACACTATCATCATCATCCACATTGTCATAGAGGAAACTGAGAGGTTAGCCACTTGTCTAAGATCACAAAGCTAACAAGCAGTGGAAATAGGACTTGAATCCAGGTCTGACTCCAGAGCTTTTAACTAACCCACTGCAATGCCTCTTATGCTGGCACATTTACCAGGAGACAGGCATGGTGTTAAATCCTTCTCATCCATCAGCTCAACCTGGGGTGGGGTGGGAGATAGATCAGGGAAGGCTTCCAGTAGGAAAAGGGACAGGACATGACCTAAGACAGGTAGGAATCTCTTTTGTTCACTTGTGCTGAGGCAGGAGGACTGGGTGGACTGTGGCAGAGACAGGGAGGTGAATATCAGTTTCATTTAGCCAAAGAGGCTTACAGTCTTACATAGGAGATCAGCAAGGACCAACAGCTACTGTGCTTCCCAGAGAGGAGGCCAGATGTGCTTCCCAATTGGCCTCAGCATTACCCAACACAGGGCTGCTACCAGGAAACTAGGCTGAAAAACAAATTAAGTCCCTCCTGTCCTAAAACCCTGACCATCGCCTCTGCACTGGGCAGGGTGAGGGTACCTTCTCTGGGCTGTGGTCACCCTGGGTAATGACTGTGTTGGGCCCAGGTCTCCTCCCATCCCCAGCCCTTGTTCACCTCCCTGTCCCTGGTGCCCAGCACAGGGCCTGTACTGGAGCCTCGCTATGCACTCACCGCTGGCTCCTTTGTCAGTGGGTCACTTTTCCTCCTGATCACATCGTCCTGGGATCCCTAACCCCGCAGGTCCTGGAGACTTTCTGCCACTCAGCTCTACCAACTGGGGCAGTCCCCGTCTGTGGTCTGTGACCATCTGCAAGCTGCCTCCGAGTGGGGGCATAGGGGCGGGGTTCGAAGCCTAATCCAGCCTCTGGAGCCTGGCACCCGGGAGAACTCTGGAAACGCTGCTGAGCTCCTGCCACCATCTTCGCCCTGCAACGAGAGCTACAGGTGACTGACCTTGGCCCAGTCACTTCCCCTCCCTAGGACGAGTTTCCTGCCCGCCAGGCACTGGAGTGGGAATGAATGAGCCTCTAGCAGGCCGGAATCCCTCTAATTACCTGCCAGATCAAAGGCCGCGTGGCAGCAACCTGACCTGGGCTTATATCAGGACAGGAAAGCAGAGGCAGCCTGCTGGCTGGGACTGTCCCCTCCTGACCACTGTATCAGGCCAGGCCAGAGCAACCTGCCTGCCCCACCGGGGCCTCAAATTCCCCCTAAGTCGCCACCACTTCCGGCCGTGGAGGGAGATGCGGGGAGGTCCTGATCGCTCCCCCACCCCCAGCCCGCAGGAGTGGGCACCCCAAGGCCCCCAGGCCAAACCCCCGGGGCCGCGCACGCGCACTCCCTGCGCTCCTGCTGGGCCTTGTGCAATCTTGTAAAGATCACTGAGGCAACTCTCTGAGCCAGTTTCCTGTTAAGGATGTGAAGTACTTGGCACAGCCTTTGTCTCAAACATCCGCTCAAAAAATAAATTATATTCTAAAGAAAAACAGGAATATCATTTATTTTTCCTTAGAAGGCTTTTACAATTCTTTGATTCTGAAAGCTATGTATTTGTATTAACCACCTTTATTAAAAATAATTAAAAATAAAATGTAAAAAATTAATAAATGATGTATTTTCTTATTCTTAGGGCATTTTTCTACGTATTGGCCTTGCCATAAGCTTCTGTCCCTAGTTCAATGTATCTATGAATGTAAATTCAAAATTTATACATTTGGATATATAAATGCTAGGACTTTTTTGTTCTCCATCCCTTAAAACACACACAAACACACACCCCTCCATATGATGAGAGGGGCACATAATATGCTCTTCCAGAATGGCATTAATTAAACCTGAATTGCATGTGGTTTTGGACAAGACTAGGGAGAATGAGGGCTTACCTAATTTAAACTCCTGCGAGGGTCCATGGAGGAGGTTGGGAGGTGGAGAACTACATGTGGGTCTCAGGCTCTTGCCTTTATTATTATTATTATTATTATTTCCAATGGATACTTGGAATTGGAAGTTTCAAACTGCAGAATGAAAAGCAGAAATGACAACCACATCTTCTTATCCAAGCCATATGGAGATACAGGATTTGCTATTGCAGTGCAAAAAGGCAAGGGAACTTATGGAGAAAAGGCAGGGGCCATTTGGAGAAAAAGCATCAGTGATCATTCAGAGAAGCTAAGGATGGGTCTTATTATCCAAACTGTTTGGAGGTACAGGCCCTGCTAGTTGTGGTAATGCCCAGGGAAGGGCTAACTGGGTTGGTCCTCAAAGGGAAACATGACTAAGTGATACAAGAGTAGCCAAGGCAATGGTAAGAGAGATAACCTGATTTTGTTTGCAAATAGTTTTCACCTTTTCTTCCTAACTGTAGCACTTTGGCATTGTTTATGAATTCCAAAAGTAGTTATTGGATTATGTTTGTGAACTGGTCTGTCAGAAGTATCACTTTTAACTTATTAAATTATGATTAAAACTTTGATTGGGCCATGTTAGTAGGGCATTGAGTCACCACCCCTTGGTGGGCAAGGACTCACAGAGAAAAGATGTGACAAAGGACAGAGTTGGGAGTCTTTGAGGTGGAGCCCGGGAAGTGAACACACAAGAGAAGAACACAGAGGAATAGAGAAGGCTCCTTAGACATGGCAGAAGCCCTGGGGAGAGAGACAGAGCCATTCACCTGATAGTCTACAGCTGTCCTTGTGAAGAGAGCACAGCAGATGAGCCCAGAGAGAAATAACCCCAGGAAGAGAGGAACCCAAGAAGCCTGGACTCTTGGCAGATGTTGGCAGCCATCTTGCTCCAACATGTGGCAATAAACTTTGGTGAGGGAAGTAACTTATGCTTTATGGCCCGGCAATTGTAAGTTCTACCCCAAATAAATACCCTTTATGAAAACCAACAGATTTCTGGTATTTTGCATCAGCAACCCTTTGGTTGACTATTACACTGTGTCAGATTAAATGATCCCTTCATCAGCTGAACTCTTTAGCTTATTTCATGACAAATATTTTTTTTTCCAGGATTAAGTAGAAAACACACATGCTAGAGACCTGCAGAAATTTTACTTAAGAATAATAGTTTGATTTAGGATTGTGTAAATGTGATTCCTTTATAAATCATCTCCTGTCTTTGTCAGCAGTTCCCATCTGGGGGATTTGAATGGAATTAGTGTCATGGTTTGCACTCTTTAGGGTTGTGAAGAGGGACTACCCAGCAAGGGTTTGGGTGGGTAATGTGGACCCCACTGGGAAACACTACCCCTCTGGGTGTTATAGTGGCCTGGGGCACTGCTTTCTCTACAATCCAAGCATCCATTATTTTGGACATATTTTCCTCTTACTTTATTCAAACATACTGCATACTTTTTAAAGTAACATGGTAATCCAATTTATGAATGTATCATTCTTTACAAAAGTAAAGGATGCTATTATAGTACAAGTTCCTAGAAATAGAATTATCATTAATGAGAATACTCTATAATCCTTTAGAAGAAATGAATCTTTTTCAAATAATATATATTTTATATTAGTATAGAGAACAATAATGATTTAAATCAGAATCTGAATATTCATTATATACAATAACCAATGCTAGCCAAATTTCACAGATTCTCCAGATTATGTCTCTCCTTTAATATCATAGTGGGACCTCTATGTTTATATTCGAAATGTTCACAATGACCCTGTGAAATTAGAGCTAATCTGGCTTCAATTAAACAGATGATAAAATGAAGTCTGGATAACTTGCTGAGGGTCACACATGAAGAAAGTGACATAATGGCTCTTTAAACCAATTTGTTTCTAGAGCCTGAGACCTTAGCTTAATACACCTGCATACACATTCTGAGGACCTTTGAATATAGCAGTTTGACAGTAAAGAACAAAACCAGGACAGTGAAAGTACAAATTAAGAATAGGACAACTACCTTTGCTGGGCCCTTGGCCACAACTCAAATATAACTTTATGCATCCTCTCAGCATTCACCTGCTTGGAGACGTAGGTTTCCTTCTGTGCCCCCACACTAGCAGTAGGGTTTTCCTCCAAAACAGCTTTCCTACTCCAGATCCACTAGTACTTTTTCTTTTAGCCCCATAATCTAATCCATCACCAATACAGCTTAACTTTTAATAATTTGATCCAAGATTGTTGAATTTTTACATTAATATCATCAGGCCTTGCCTTCTCAAGAATTTTTCTCCTAGTATGAATGCCCACATGAGTTTCCTCCTGGCTTTAGAACTGCCTAAAAAGCAAGAAGAGCATAAAAAGGCACTTGCTGGTGGCTTCTGAATCCCACACTCTGTGTCTCCTGGCCCAACACAGAGGTGATGGAGCAGCATTTTCCCACTGTGAAGAGCAGGCCTGGAATTCTACAGAAGAGGTGCCAAGGGCCCAGAAGATGCCAGCTCTGAACTCAGAAGAGTCTGGTTCATGGCCTACCCCCTTTCTTACCCCAAGCTGGATGGGTCAGCTCTCTTGGGATAGCTTTTGTTCTCTGAACATTGTGTATCTACATAATGAAATTTCATTTACCAATGTAGACATTCTATTTGAGGATTTCAACTTATTTATTTCTAACATCATGATGTTACACATGTCCCAACTTCTGTGTTTTGGCAATAATCCTCAACATGTGTAATTTTGGTTTGTGTGTGTGTAATACACTGCCTGATGTTAAAGTTTTGGGTTCTAAGAATATGTGTATTATAAATTAATTCCCATATTTCTATTGTCCTTTACATTACTGTACAAGTGCAGTTTCTTCCAAAGTTACACATGAGATAAAAAAGTGGGAGAAAATGGATTAAAAATCAGCTATGTTTCACTTACATGTCTTTGTCCTGAATTGTTCCAGTGTCTTCTGTCAAATTCTCCTTTGCTAAATATACTCCATTCCCTAATTTTCTACTGATCTACCTGTGTTTTTAGGGGAAAATGTTATAAACATTTGACAGGGACTTTTTATGAGCTCTTACTTTCTTTTTTTAATTGGACCTCAGATGCACAGCCCTGTATTGCAGATTAATCATAATCCTCAATTCATGACGGTGGTGCATTCACCTTTGAGGTTTACAGAGCTGATTAAGACATTTGACCATTAGATGGCACTAACACAGAGAATTTATTGGATGGCAGTTGAACAGGCTGCCAGGACGGGGCAATTCTTCCCAACACTGGACCTTCTAGATTCTGCAATGACCATCAGAAGGGGAAAAGGGCAATGGGAATGAAGTCTTAGCACTCAAGGTGATGTCTGATAATCAGCACAGTGGGGTGTCTCTGGGTCAGAGATTTCCTAGGCACAGAATTTATAACAACAGGATTTTACATTTTCTGTGACTAGCAAGTGCTGGAAGCAGTATTGTAGGATATGCAAAACAAATCAGCTCTAAATGGATAAGAAACACTTACTTGGGCTATTTTAAAACCAACTGGATGTGCAAAGATTTGAGTTTCACATTGGGATGTGTTTTGGGGGGGGGGCATTGCTAAACTGCCCTGGGCTACTGTGAAGAACTGAACAATACACAGTACAAACACAGGGGCGATGTTTGGCTCATTAATGTAAGAATTACACATTTCCATCATGACCTTCCCTCTTTATTTCTCTGCTCACAATCTCTTCCTTTGGAATAATGTACAAGACACCTGTGAGCTCTCCACTCAAAACACAAACTAGGTCTTTGACATTTTTAAATTATCATCAATTCCAAATACAGAGGCATAGGATATCCAATCCCTGTGTTTAATTTATCTCATTTCTGCCCCATTCACATCCTGATTTTTCTTTTCCATGATTCATCCCACTCTTTTCTCTCTTTGAAATTTTCCTAGTCATAATCTCAAAACATTCAGTCTTGGCATTGCTTTCCTCTCTGAATGCAAGGAATGAAGTCAGAGGACTGGAATGTAAATTGCATTCCCTGTGCTTCTCTAAGCATGCCTAGAAATCACTTAAGGAGTTCATTATGATGTTCATTCAAGCAGCCCACCTTCAGCAATTCTGATTCAGTAGGCCTGGGGTGGGCCAAGGCAATTTACACTTCTAACAGGCTTCTTTGAGAAGCACTAGGATAAAATATATGTAGGCCAGATGATTCTGTATTTGTAATTATCATTCATACATATTCCACTAATTTTAACATTTTTTCCTTTGAATTAATTTCCTTGTAGCTATCATGAGCAGACATGTTTTGTGTTAGATTATGACTCTATTTTTCCTTCCAAATAACCTAATTTGTTTTTGCCAGAATTTTTGTGGATAATTTTAAAAGAAATGCGAATCCAATATATTACTAGTGTTACCAGATTTTCTCTAGGTTCTTGACTTATGCTGCAGAAATGAATTTCAGAGCATATTGGGTTAGTTAGGCCAGTAATTTTTTAAGGTAGGGAGGGAAGAGAAATGAGAGAAATTAACAGATCATGGATCCCCAGTAGAGAGTAAGGGGCTAAAGAGTGATGAAGAGGGCTGATTTACAGACTACAATTTCCCATTATAGATTATAAATGCCCCAGTTTTACTTGTGTGTTGATCCACACAGGAGGGACATGGTGAGAGCAGGACACAGAAGCCAAGAGGGCTGACAGAGAGTGGGGGCATTTGACCTTTGCACTTGCTTTTTAAGCCTTTAATTATTCCAGCCCTTTGTTAATGGCATGGGAAGAGTACCAGCTGTTTTGATTGATTACTCCACCCATCAACTCCCCAGGTGGGCCCAATGATAATGTCCCTGGAGACTATCCAGGGCTTCTCTTGGGAATCTCTGGGAATCTCATTCTGGGTGGCAGAAATCTTGCAAGGGTCTTCCAGCAGCCATCTTGGGGGTATTGATATCCATGTGGACAGCTTGCCAGGTTCCAGATCTGTCTATTGATTCCCTATATGAAGCCTGCTTCACTAGGGCTGCACTGAACTTCTTTTGATTTAAATCATAATTCTGTCAATCTAAGGAGCCAGACATTGTTAAGTTGTGTCATTATTTACATATCTCTAAAAAAGATCATTGCTGTTTAATAAACTATGCCAATATGGTAAGAAAGAACTAATTTTAAGATATCACATATACTTATTTCAGAGATACTAAAATGAGAAAAAATATTCATCTCAGAAATGATTAAAATCAGGTATATCTTTTTCCACTCCTTTATTTTGGCACTAGCATCATTTTATTTACCTCCTGAAAATAGCATAGAACTTAAAGCTGTAATTTTTTTAGCCTCTCAGTATGATTATATTTTTCCTTTCCCAGGGTCTTCAATACATTGAATTGGTTTTATAATTTGGAAAATCACCTTTCCCACACCTCCAGTTTCTATCAGGTACCATTTTCCATAAATACTTTTAGTTTGATGCCTCATCTTTTTGTTCTCTCCATAGAGGCTGACTGAATTATCTGGTTGTAAATTTAGGAGGGGATCTGGACATAAAAAGTTCAGTGTCTCTCCTTCCACCCTCTCACAGTAATCCAGCTGCCAATTTAATGCACACTTTCTAGAGTGCTTGCTTCTCATGGTCTGCATTTCATAGACAGACCCACATCATTGGGGAAGGTCTGAGGTTATACAGCTCTGCCTGTGGCTGAGTGGGTAACTGCAACTTTAAAATTCATTGTTAAGAAATCCATTGTTGTTGTAAATATAAAACCCATATCTGAATCTACTTTTTAGTGTATGTGTGATTTCTCTGTACCCTAATTTTCCAATCCTTAAATTCAAAACAGCCAACCTAAATTCTGAGTGTTAACCATATTCAAGAAAGGGACCCGTGTGAGAGGCAAGTGAAAAAACACACAAGGAGGAGAAGTATAATGGTCCCTACCAGGCAGCAGCCACAAGCAGACAATCGCCCTCTCTCGGGCTACCCTGTTGGTTTTTATTGTCTTGTTCTTGGCATACAATAACATATTGATACAAGAGTAAGCATAACATGTCACTCAGGTTATATAACATGCCAATTAGCTTATATAACATACTATGTTATTGTTCCTCAACTGTCCCTGGAACTGTCCTCGACCCCAAGATTGTTTAGGGGACAGTTGCTACTAGCTAGTTCTATCAGCTACTTTTGGACACAGGCCCAAGAATAACGTGGGAACTACAGCTGCCTCACTGGCACCAGCAGCCAGCTACCTGCAGCTGGCTGGGGCTGTGGCCATCACCCAAATTGACCATCCTCACACTGAGTTAGGTATTCCATTACTTGTTTTTATATGGTTTTATTTTATGAATATGTAACTATATATATTTATGTTTTCACTTTATAAAATATAACCATGATCTAGACAGTCTTTTTAAAAATATTTTAGAAGATGCTTAGATTACATAAATGTTACACAAAAATTACAGGGATTCCCATGTTCCCCACCTCCCACACCTCCCACACCTCCCACAACCTCCCACATAAACATCTTTCATTAGTGTGGCACATCACCTGCAATGGATATACACATCCTGGGGCTTTGCCACTAAGCATTGTAGACCACACTCTCTCCCACACAGTTCTGCATGTTATATGCTGATGTAAAATGGCCTATACCTGTTGTTAGACAGTCTTTTGAACCTTTTTGTCCCCCTGAATATTATATTGCTAAGATGCAGCTATGCTTTTGAACATTGTAGTAGTTTATTTTATTTTGTGAAATATTCTATACTGTGATATACCATAGTTGATTTCATCCTCTCTCCTATTAAAGGACATTGGTCCTAATTCCCAATCAGGTTTTTGTTCTGGGAACAGTAAAGATATGAAATTTCTCTTGCATGTTTCCTCATATACACATGAAAGAATTTCTCTTGGGTGTACACTTTGGAGTGGAATTGCTGGGTTTTGAGATATTTGAAATGCAACTTCATAAAATAAATTTTCCAGGCTTTAACAATTTACATTCCCATTGGCAGTACATAAAAATCTCTAAAGATCCACATAGTCTCTGTCCAAAACTTGGTACTGGTAGATATCTTAACTATTGTTCATTGAGTATGTGAAAAATAGTATCTACTGGAGTTAAAAATCACAAGCATAGCTAAAATGGAGATGCTACTATGAAACTGGCATTTACTATGACTAAGAATTTGCAGACAGGGTAAACCGTCATTTTTTTCCACTTAAAATGTGACCTGCTGTTGCAAAGAAATCACATTCATGGCTATATCTACACCTCTACTAGGTTAAGAAATCACAGCAAAGTTAATCAGGACATGTTCTGCTTAAATCTGGGACTTGTTAAGATGAAGGAATTGCAGGCACAGCTAAAACAAGTGCCATGATTAAGTGATAATGCAGGAGTTCTTAACAAGGGGTCCATCAGCTTGAGTTGAAATTCACAAAAACATTCTTGTATGGGTGTGTTGGTGCAGGTGTGATATATTTATTAAATAATACACAGTATAGTGTGGACTTAGTAAGGCGTCTGTGTTTTTCACCTGACTGGCAAAGGGGCCTGTGGAACAAAGGGGTTAAGAACCCCATATGATGCTAAACCATGTGATCCAAAAAGTAAGTAATCTGCAGAGCTGATGACCTGTGCAAACTACCCACTCCCACCTCTCTAATATAGGAGCATGTAATACACACTGTGCTCAGAATCCTGCAATTTTACCACAAAGGAAAAAGCAAAGGTTGATAAACCAGGCAGTTCTACGCCTGTGAGTAACATTCATGAGTTTTAAATACCTCCAAATACTATCCTAAAAAACAATTATACTTTAAAAGAAGTAAAAATATACTGAAAATAACACCTCCAAATACTATCCTAAAAACATTTATACTTTAAAAGAAGTATAAATATACTGAAAATAACACCTTATAAATATATAGTGATACAATGTAAGTTAAATAAATGAAACGTGTGTGTATATATGTATCTGAAATTTAAGAAAAACATTTAATGTAAGGGATATGCAAAGCAATAATATGAAAAATAAATTGAACTAGGTTAACAAATATATTTCTTAAAAGCAAAGAATTAAATTTAAAAATTTTGACAATATTCTTAGAGTAATTGCATTTCTCAAAACTGAAAAGAATAACAATATTAAAATAGGCTGTGATGGATGCAAACCACATTTCAAGCATATCAGTATAAATAAATAATCAAATTTAATAAAATATTTGAAAAGTATAAAACGAAATTCTGAAATGCAAATAGAACCAAAACAGAACACACATCAATCTTAGCAAAACACACCAAAAGAAAATCCAAAAGTAAACAAACCATACTGATAACTAACCTTACAAAGAAAAATATGTGAACATGTCTAAACTGCGCAGTCATACAATTATTATATACATATTGATAAATTTAAGCTAAACTATAAGGTAAATAATGGAATAATCAACTCAGAATTTGGGTTGGTTACCTGCAGATGGAAAGTTGGAAAGATGGGATACAGGAAAATTTCACACACACTAAAAACTAGATTGCAGGATTGGCCTTATATTTACACCAGGAATGGACTTGTTAAAAATGGCAGCTATTAAAAAAACAGGAGACACTAAATGTTGGAGAGGATGTGGAGGAATAGGAACCCTCATCCACTGCTGGTGGGACTGCGGTATGGTCCAGCCACTGTAGAGGACAGTTTGGCGGTTCCTCAGAAAACTAGCAATAGATCTTCCGTATGATCCAGCAATTCCACTGCTGGGTATATACCCAGAAGAACTGAAAACAAAAATACAAACAGATATATGCACACCAATGTTCATAGCGGCATTGTTCACCATTGCCAAAAGTTGGAATCAGCCCTGGTGCCCATCAACAGACGAATGGATAAGCAAAATATGGTACATACATACAATGGAATATTACTCAGCTGTAAGAAGGAACAAAGTGCTAACACATGGAATAACGTGGATGAATCTTGAAGACCTTATGTTGAGTGAAGCAAGCCAGGCACTGAAGGATGAACAGTATATGACCTCACCGATCTGAACTGAGGAAAGTGAGCAGTCTCTGAGAACCATTGTCTGAAAGATAGGTTAACAAAGGAGAGTAAGAGAAGAGCAGGCTTTGAGCCATCACCCATATGGACATAATCTATGGTAAAGGGATAGAGTGTGGTTGCATGTTGGGGGATGGGGCAGATGAGTGGTGGTGTTCCTGGGTTTGGTGGTGCAGCACTGGGGGGTGGGTGGATTAGGAAGGGCTGGTTCAAATCCCCAGGGCATGTAACTGTGAATCTTGACATTCCATGGGTCTGGAGAGGGGGGTATCATGGGCCCTGGGGGGCTAGGGAGAAGGGAACAGTCAAGAGCTAATGGGTTGTTTGGTGGTCATGGGGAAGGTTTTTCATTACCTTAAAGTAATGGACACAGGACATGGTAAATATCATCAAAATTATTAAACTGTATCATCTAAATTGTAAACTATACTGTAAATCACTGACAATGTTTAGTTGCTATATTTTGCTATCTGCATAACAGTTATAACAATGCTAACAACCAAAAAAAAAAAAGGGGGAGAGTTAATATGGGGTGGGGAAGGGGGGGTGGTTTGGTATCTGGGAGTCTCCGGCACTCCGTGTGTGACTTTGCTGTGACATAAAACTTCTTTGAAAATTAAATGAAAAATTGGGAGACAATGGGGATTGAGAGGAGGAAGGTTTCATGGCACACCAGACATCCGATAACACAGTGATAAAGGGAAGAAAAAAAGGGAAAAAAGAAAAGAGAAAGGGAAAAAAAATGAATATATATATATATATATTTTTTGAAGGCATTTCCTTTGCTTTTTTGCCCATTTTTTGAATGTCCCAATCCACTTATTATATTTTATTTTGTTTTGTTCTTTGTTTGATTATTTGTTTTTTTTCCTTCTCTCTCTCTTTTTTTTTTTTCCCTGAGTTTCCTTATGTTTGTCTCTTGCATGTACGCTTATCACACTTGTTTCTTTTTCCTAGTAAGTGAATTTGATTATTTTATGGACTAAATGTTCATGGAGGATTTGGATCACAGAAGGGTTACAATGGGTACTGCGGGGGATTATTGGGGAGGGTGTATGGGGGGGGTTTCGTGGGGATTGGTTCATCCGAATATACATGAAAGATATACAAAATCATTCAAAGGATTGGGGGATGGGGCATGGTCACGATGGGTGGATAATCACACAGTAAATGAGGGAATCTGAATTCCTAGCCTGGAGAGCTCTGCCACAGTTTCCAAGGGAGCAACAATAGTCCTCTGAGTGTAGGGACAGTGCCTGTCAAAATAGGATGACCCACTGAAGTTTTTATGTTTTTTTTTTTTATTGATGACTACCCTTGTGAGTCTTTGCTCTTGTAAATGAGACTTAGCCTGCAGTTGTGGGGTGCCTAAGGGTTGCCACCTGAGAGCCTCCTTGTTGCTCAAATGTGGCCTCTCTCTAAGCCAAACTCAGCATATGATTGCATTACCTTCCCCCCAACATGACTCCCGGGGATGAGCCTCCCTGGCAACGAGGGATTAATACCAAGTGCCAACTGGCAGCTTTGCGCAGTGGCAGTATTGTAGCCAATGAGGTTTATCCGAGGCACGATTATTGCTAATTGAAAACTTTTCCCAAGTGCCAACTGGCAACACAACTGGAAAAAGACCTTGAATAAAAGGGGGAAATGGTAAAGACAAATGAGTTCAAGTGGCTAAGAGACTTCAAAGAGAGTCGGGAGGTCATCCCAGAGGTAACTCTTATGCACACCTCAGTAGGAGCTTATAGAACATCTAAGTGCCTATCACCCCACTCAGTGGGGTTCCTGAGAGCTCCGGAGACACCCTGGTCCTATGTAAGGGGGGATAGCCCCAGAGACTGATGCCTTATCAGTGGGTTCTATTTTGGAATCTGTGCTCCTGAGAGTGACAGAATTAGACTCAAATAAGTCCTCCCTGCACATAGTTCACCAGTCCCTTCTATTCAAACCTATATGTGATGCTGGAGTTTTTAGGTATACTTCCAGAGACTGGAGCCTCCCGCCTACCTATGTGCCAGGTGTGCATGAAATCTAGGTGGAGCTGCAAGTCCTACCCTACAGCTCAATGGACTCATCCAAGTCACCTGGTGAGGAGACAACGATGGGAAATGGCCATCCCAGGGAATGGAGAGGGCCTGCATCTGCAGGCAGGATCATCCCACCCACCATATCCATGGGATATAAGCCCTCTCTCACTTGGAGTTGGAGTGGACATCACCATCCCAGTCCCCTCAGGATTGGGGGAAGAACTATGGACTAGAGTGGACTTGATGGTATTCTCTTGTTCACATATGGTGATTCTAGCAATGCAAGAAATTATAACAATGAGGTGGAGCCAGTGGCCACTTGACACTTTTGGGGTAGGGAGTGGACGAGCAGTTGAAATACAGTTGCTTCTTTGGGAGTTGGAGGTTGTCCTGAGTACTGTTGTGGCAACGGATGTAGGCCATTTTAAATCAGCGCACACCACTCAGAACTGAGTGGGAGAGAGTGTGGTCTACAGTGTGAACTGTGGTCTATGGTTGGTGGCAAGGCTCCAGGATGTGTAAGTTCATTGAGGGTGGTGGGCCACACTGTGGGAGATGTTTGTGTGGGATGTGGTGGGAGGTGTGGGAGGTGGGCAACATGGGAATCCCAGTGGGTTCCGTGTAATATTTTGGGTAATCTAAGCACCTCTTAAAATATATGTATATATATATATATATATAACATTTTTGTAACCAAATACACATATATGCATATATATTTATAAAAAAAAAAATAAATAAATAAATAAATGGAATTGTGGCTGAAAAGGGTAGTCAAGGGATGTAAATGTCAATTGAAAGAAAGCTAGAGAATAATCTAGGGACTGAATAACACAGTGAATCCAGTAGTGGATGAAAATTGTGGTTGATGATACATATGCAAAAGTGTCCTTCTGTGAGCTAGAGTGGATGAATGTCACTGTTGCAAGTGGTGGAAATGTGGAGAATAATGGGAAAAAATAGTATTGGTGTGACCTGTGGACTGTGGTTAACAGCAATACTGTAATATTCTTACATCAATGCCAAAGTTGTACTGTGCTGATAATGGGGTGCTATGGAAAAACGTGCCAAATGTATGCTATGGACCATGGTTGGTGATAACAGTCTTATGATATTATCTCATAATTCTCTAACAAATGTTCCTCCCCAGTGTGGTGAAGGGGAAGTTAGTGAAGGGGTGTTGAATATGAATTCTACACATGGGTATGATTGTTTTATAAGTTCAAAACTTCTGCACTAAAAATCTATTAAAATAATAGGGCAGTTTGGGTGAAAATAAACCAAATGTAAGACATGGACTATAGTTAGTAGCAATATTTTGTGATGATATTGCATAGTTTGTAAAAATGTTTCACAACAATGCAAGGTGTTGGTGGTAAGTTGATATACGGAACCCCTGTTTGATGTTATGCATTTTTATTTTTCAAGTTCACAACTTTTACTATACATATATTGTTTATGTATGTTCATGTATGAATTATATACTTCAATAAAAATACATTAAAATTAAAAAAAAAAAAAATGAATGGCAGGAAATGGATGTGGCTCAAGCAGTTGGGTGCCTGCTTACACATGGGAAATCCTGGGTTCAGTTCCCCAGTGCCTCCTCAAAAGGACTAGCAAGACAGCAAGTTAATATGATGGGGTGGTGTATGAGCTGATGCAACAAGATAAATCAATGAAGAGACACAATGATAAAACATAATGAGAGACGCAAAAAGCAGAAGAGTTGGCTCAAGCCATTGGGTACCTCCCTCCCACATGGGAAGTCCCTTGTTCAGTTCTCAGTGCCTCCTAAAACTAAAAAAAAAAACAAAAAACAAAAACGAGCACACAATGAACAGACAGAGAGAGCAGACAGCAAGTGAAAAAAATGGGGGAATAAAAAATAAAATAAATCTAAAAAAAAAGAATGGCAAATTTACTTTTACCAATCTACCCATGGGCAGAGTTACACAATCTCAAACCTCCCTAAATGAGACCAGTACATCTAGGAAATGTAGAGCATGGAAAGGCAAGCCCACTAGAAAGTGTACTTAAGTTGGCTTTAGAAAAGAGGATAAAATGGGAGGTGCTGAACTTTTCATGTCTAGAGCTCCCAAACTCTACAATCAGATAATTCACTCAATCTCTATGGAGAGAAGGAAAAGATAAGGAAAGAATCTAAAATATTTAAAGTAAAATTGAACCTTTATAGAATCTGGAAGAATGGGGGACATGATTTTCTCACTTACACAATGATTTCAATGTATTGAGCTACTCTGTGATGAGACAAATGCAATCATATTGTTAGATTTAAAACTACAGTTCTAAGCTCTATGCTATTTTTACTTGATAAATAAAATAAAATGACAATAGGGTTAAAATTAAAAAGTGGAGACAGTTATATCTAAATTTAATCAATGCTAATATGATTCTTATTTTAACATTTCCAAAAAGTTGTATACCTTGAAATAGGTTGTTTCTTAGCATTGTGGCATAGTTTAATTAGCAGCCATTTTCTTTCTCTGTGACATGTACAATGACACATCTTATAATGATTGGCTTCTTACATTGAAGGAATTATGATCCCTGGCAAATATTAAGCATATAAAGTTCACTGTAGCTCTAGTAGTTCATCTATCTTGGCCTCTCTTTAAAGACTACCCAGAAAAATTCTGGAAGAACTAAGTCATTTATGTTAATTGAGAGCAGATTAAGAGTCATAACTCAGCATAAAATATATGTCTGACCATCATAGCCTTGAGAAAATTAGCCCAAAATAAAAATGTTAAAATTAATGGAATACGTATGAAAAAAATTACAGAATTAAGAATCATCTGGCCTACATAAGTTTTATATTAATGCTACTTAAATGGTCTGTAACATTAGTACAATCTGGTTTTCTATTAGAAATGCAAATATCTCTGCCCTCACCAGATTTATTGACTCAGAATACCTGGGATTGTGTACTTGAATCTACATTGTAATAAACCTTTTAAGGGAAATTAAAATTTAAGGAAATTTTAATTTAAATTCCAGTGTTCCAACTTCATTCTTTGCTGACAGTAAGGAAAATAATGCAAAGACAAAACCATTTGGGATTACAATTGAGGAGAATAATAAGAACAGACTGGGATGAGGAAAAAAGAAGAAAAAGGAGGTGAAAGGGGCAGAAATGACAGAAATTAAACACAGGAATTGGATAACATGTCTCTGAAATTGTGATTGTTGATAGTTAATGTGAAGAGTCTACTTTTGTTTTGGGTGGAGAGTTTACAGGTGCTTATTACATTGTTTTAAAGACAAAGGGAATGGGAGAAGGAAAGAAAGAGAACATGATGGAAGTGTTCTGATCCAATTTTTTAAAAAGAAAGAAAATCAGAACTTATACGTCTCAGTTAACTTAAAAAAAAAATTTTTTTTTTTTTAAGATACTTAGATTACATAAATGTTACACAAGAATTATAGGGATTCCCATATGTACCACATCCCACACCTCCCACAACCTCCCACATAAACATCTTTCATTAGTATGGCACATCACCTGCAATGGATACACACATCTTGGGGCTTTGCCACTAAGCATGGACCATAGTTCACATTGTAGACCACACTCTTTCCCACACAGTTCTGCATGTTATATGATGATGTTAACTTTTAATAACTTTTCCCCCTAAAAACAGATAAAGTATATGGTACAGAAGGTAGGATGCCTGTCAGAAAGAACATTTGAATACAAAGTAAATGATATTTTTTCTTATTCTTAGAACATTTTACTAAATTTTGGATTTCCCCAACTTCTGTCCTCAGTGCTCCAGATGCCACATTGTATTTAAACTCAGAAACTATGAAGAAAAAAAGCCTGACACACTTAATATATAAAAATTTAACTATATTGTGCCTTCACCCAAAAAGTACCCAACATAAATTAAGTTGAAAAGCAAAGAAAAATCATGAAAATGTTTAGTATTGTTGACAAAGTACAATTTCAATAAATATGAATAGTTTCTTCAAAGCAAAGATAAGCTTGGCTTCATTAATGTCAAAGACTTGCAAATTAAAACAATGAGGTATAAATTTGACTGACATATTAGAAAATGTTAAGTATTTCATTATAATTCAAGTTGGTAAAAAAGCATCCCAAATGCTGCTGGAGGAAATGAACTTGAATGTATCCTTGGAAATGCAATATAACATTATAAATACCTTTTTGACACAGGAATTCCACTTCTATGAATTTTCCTACAGAACCCTTCCTAGAAACAAGAAATTGTATTAGAAAAAAACTGTGTTCTTTAGTAACAAATGGTAAAAAATAAGTGATCCTCCAGATAGAAACTATGCAGCCCTTAGAATTAAAAAGAAATATATTACCTTTAGAAGATTTTTAATGCATATTAAAAGTAAAAGTCCTGTAATCCCATTCTGAGGTAAACATTGTTAAAGGTTTGAAATATATGTGAGTGTGTGTGTGCATATTTGTGAAAACAATGGTTACTTCACAGAAGTGGAGTTATGAAGACATACAAGAAAATGTAATTGGTTTTTAAATTTTGTAATTTCTTTGGATAACTCTTATAATCTGAAAAAAAAAAAAACACTACAAAGCAAAAGAAAAAAAGCAAATCTATGTCCCTCATGTTTTCAATTTCACCTCTTTTTTTAGTAACCGTCTTTCCTTTCGAAATTATTACTTTCATGGAATGAAATTTTATTGATGAGTTGTTTAACAAAATATTTTGAAGACCCAAGAAAAATGAAAAAAATTAGTAATATTTTATTTATGGAACTTGACTGTAAATGATGTAAAAAATACAAAACTTTCAAATGAATACAAAGACAAGCCAAATGGCATTGTCCAGTCATGCTTTTATACAGATCCCTCTGTTCTAACAATTTTGCATGAAAGATAAAATGTAAAAAGAGAAAATTTAAAGGACATATGTGGAATAAAAACCAAGAAAAACAGTTTTGTCTACTAAAACAGAACATGTACACAAAACAATGAACAGAGCTGCAGATGAGGAGCTGCTAGGTTGTTGATCCAGAAAGAGTCAGCAGGAGGTGTAAAGTCAATTTCTGGGAAACAATTGAGATTAAAACTGCTTCTCATATCGCATTTTAAAATGTAGTCTCTTTAATCTAAACCTTACCTAATTTCACTATTTTTAAGTGAGTTTTTTTCCTAGGCAAGATAATGATATAATATAGTACACTCTCAACAAACAGTTCCATCAATCTACAGGCAAATGTTTTGAGGTATCTAAAATATTTACTTAAGTTCACATGTATTCTCAGTCTACTTTGCTGGCCTCTATTGCTAAACAAAACTTACTGAGCACCCTGGGATTAACTATTTTACATTGTAATTATTTTGAGTATATTATTCGGAGCTAACTTTCTATGTGTAAATAAGGTTGTGTCAGTCAGTGTTGCATCATAAAACTGATGCACACTATGAACGAGTAATAGAGAAAAGTTTAATAAAGTGGCTATTTAGAACAGTGTGGACAGGTTAAAGGAAACCAACAAAGTGTGGGGAACACTTCTAGAATTGGCACCAGAAGGGAACATTACCACCCCCAAGTCAGAAGTGGCAAGACAATGAGCAGCATTGTGGGCCACCCAACAAGACCTTTGGCTTTAATAAAGTAATTAAGACAAACTGACCCAACTGAGACAGAGATAGAGGAAAACAGTGTCTACCTCACTCTCCTTCAGATCTCTGACCTGTTACAGGTGATTTCCAGTGGCTGAACCCTATTAGAAGCCAGTGGGCAAAGTGAGCCCTCCTGTGCAGTCCATAGAGGTCAAGGTTCTGGGGCAGAAAGCAGGACTAGAAGGGTAATAAATGGATCTGGATGGCCAAGCTGCCATTATCTAGTTATGTCCCCTATGGATTGACTTAGAAGAAATTTTCCTGGGACCCACAATGATGGATCAAAAATGTTAAAGCATAGTTCCTCTGAGTGAAGAAAATAATTATATACTAATACAAAGGTTACTAGAGATATAACAAATTTTTATTTGTAGGAAAATATGGATATATATTAATAACATGTATATATGCTAATATATGTAGGAAATATCTGATAATATATAAAAATAAAATCAAACTGCAGAAGTTATCTTGAATTATAGGGGTCTTTCACTTTATAAGAAAGTTCTTTTTTTAAATTTTACAAGAAATCTGTGTTCATTTTAATGTGATTTAATGTAACTGAAATAATTTTATTATTTGTTCTTCAGCTTCAAACTCTTTTTAGGTTTTTTATTGAAGTTTATCATTCATATATGAACATAAATAAACAGTAAGATTAAAGTAAAAGTTATGAACTTACAAAGCAAACATGCATATCATTATACAGTGCTCAAATACATTACCCCATCACCAACAGTTTGCACTGATGTGAAACAATTGTTATAAACTATGTAAAAGCATCCTCAAAATATTACTGCAAACAATAACCAATATCTTACTTTTGGTGTATTTCCCCCCAACCCACCCAAGTATTAAAACCCCTGTATTAGAATTATATACCTTTTTATAATTCATGACAGTCCATTCTCACATTTGTTCTATTAACCACAGTCTATCTTCCATCACCGGGTCATTGTGTTATACAGTCCCATGATTTGCACAAGCCATTCAAACTGTACACTCACTGACTCTCATACTCATCAGAGTTGTGCTGTCATCACCTCAATTTTAATTTTCTTTACTCCAAAAGGAAAAATCTCATACCCATTATACCCCTTTACTGCTGTCCCTTAGAATCGACAATCTTCTTTGTTATTGCTGCAAAATACTACAATATTTCTGTTAATTATAACCTATAATTTACATTAGTTGTAATTTTCCTGTGTATTACCATATTCTAAACACTTTGTAAAAGAAGAACATTCTTATGCTACTAACCACAATCTTCATCCTCCATCGAAATCACTGTTATACAGTCTATAGATTATTCTCTTTCTTCCTTTGAGTTGGAATATTACATCCACAGACGACCCCTTTCAGCCATAATCACATTTATAAATCAGCAGTTTTAGTTATACTCACTATATAATATTACCATCAACTCTATTCATTCCACACATTTACAATAAACCTTATTAACAATTCTACATACATTAAGCATCAGCTCCCATTCTCAACATACATTCTATTTCAAGATCCTTCCTTTTTTTAGTTTCTCCTCTTGGAAATAAATTCTCTATAATGACAAATTTTACTAATAGAGGTCAATTTTAGGAACCCTCTAGGAAGAAGCCTGTGATTTCCTTGTATTAAACCCAAGGTGGAAACCTGGTGGAGATTTTCTTTGTAATCCCAAAGACACATAGAGGACTTCAGCAGAGTTGATAGGAAGGAAGGCGGGCAGGAGGATGGGTATTAGAAGCAGGTAGTGCGGGTATCCTTGAGTCTGTGTGTGCAGACTCCAGGCAGAGTCTTGGGTCCTGTTGACATAACTCTTAGAGGGAGGCCCGCTTTGAATCTGGGAAGGAGGCAGGTAGACGGGGGGAACAGGAAAAGTATAGCTAGAGATGGAGTCCTCATTGCAAAACAGGGAGAGCCTCTCGTGCAATTTAATATCGATTATGATATCGGTTTTGAGCCCTAACTCCCCACCACCTACACATGTCTTATCCCAACTCATGAGCTGGCGCCGGCACACAGAGGCGCGGTAACAGAAAAGCTACTGAACAATTTTTCCTCTAATTTTCAATCAGTAACACGAGAATAATGGAATACTTTTTTCCTACTTATCTTTGCCATATCCAAGGCCCTGACTGCCCAGTGAGAGTCTGGGTAGGAAATGGTTACTAACACAAAGAGGGAAGGCAGAAGAGGCAGGGATGTACACGGTTTGCGGTGGAACACGGGAAAGAAAGCAGAAGCCATCCCGGATACGCACATTAAAGCCGGCAGAAAATCAACTCTAAGGATGTAGGGTGATGTAAGAAAATTGGCTTTGGGACACAATGTAGGACTATTGTGTAGTCTATCTATTGTGCAGACTATCATATGGAAAGTTCTCTCTCTAATTACTCTACAATGCTTTAGTTGCTCCAACTTTCCCCCAGAAAAAAAAAAAAAAAAAGCAGAACACTCTCCTACACTTTTATTTGGATAGCTCATATATTCTGGGTCTTAAGTGAAGTGCTACACAAACACAGATTCAAGCCCAAGGTTCTCAGAAGATTGCTGTGACCCCAACCTGGAAATTCTGGAGCTGGGTCCTCGGTGAAGAATTGCAAACCTGGAGGAAGAGAGACTTTCAAATCAGCTCATCTGGTATTTGCCTCCCTGGGTAACTGCTCCGCCCTCCAGGCTTCCTCCTTCTTTTTCTTACTGAGTCAGTGTTGCCCACCAGGCCTGGCATTAGGCACTTTCGTAGCTCTCCCAGAATGGAATCTAGGAGCCTAGTCATTTTTCGGTAGATACGGAATCGTCTTGGCCTTAGATTCCCACAATTGAGGGTCCCACTCCTCGCTCCATCTCACATACCCACTCCCCTAGCCACAGAGACCATCTCGATGACCCTTTGTCTCCTCTCCCTGCTCCAATCAAGCCATCCATGTGTAAAAGCTATCCCTCTTTGTCACCAATTTTCAGCGTTTTCATACCGATGAAGAAGGAGTATGAGCCTGAATTAGGATGTATCCATCCCACTGCCCCATCAGCACCTTCCCCAATCGCTACACATGTCTTATCCCAACTCATGAGCTGGCGCACCTTCCCCAATCACTGAATTTCAGCGCTCAGTTCTGGGCACAATGCAGAGAAGCAATCACCTGCTCCACTCAAGGGAGCAAATGAGGTGGTCAGGTCTCAGTTTCCCTGCAGGCTCACACCTGTCACCTGGAGCCGGTCTAATTCTGATGATGTGGGATAAAAGACCAGAGACCAGTCCAGGATCTCCTCAGCCTAATGCAAAGTTTTAAAGACAGAGGGAGAAGAAAGTTCTCTTACTGAATCAAGCCCAAACATTGAACCTAAAGGTAAATCATGGGCACCATCTTTGTGTGAGCTGGGACCTTCTGCGTTTTCCGAGTAGGTCATTTTGTCTGCCCTCCCAGATTAAAATCTCCCCAATAAATCATCCTCTGCTGAGCCCCTCACCAGGCAATCCGGTCTTTCTTCACCAGCCCCTGTGTGCTCTCTTCCAGCCCCAGCTGGCACTCCTGCACTAGCTCCCCAACCTTTTCACCTACCATTTCCTGACTCCCTTGGGTCAAGGAAGGTCCTTTCCCTGGCCAACCATCACCTCCCCAAACATTCACTCACAGGGTCCCTCCGAGGGTTAAGCCTCTGAGGCTAAACTTTGGCTCAGTCATGTCTGTAAAATTAAAGAAGAAAAACTTTGATAATTTGGAAATTTCTTTGAGAAATGTGCTCTCAAAGCACTTCAAAAAAAATCAAAGAAGACCTAAACAAATAAAAAGACATTCTGTATTCCTGGATTGAAGGACTAACCCAAACTGATTTATGGATTAAATGCAATACCAGTGAAAATTCCAACAGCCTACTACACAGAAATAGAAAAGGTAATTACCAACTTTATTTGAAAGGGAAAGTGCACCTGAATAGCCAAAAAACATCCTAAAAAAGAAGAGTGATATGGCAGGACTCTCACTGCTTGACCTTGAAACATATTAAAAAGCTGCAGTGGTCAAAACAGCATGGTATTGGCATAAAGGTAGACACACTGATCAGTGGAATAGAATTAAGGGTCCAGAAATAGACTCTCAACTCTATGGCCAAGTGATTTTTATAAACCTACCAAGTCTGTATTACTGAGACAAAATAGTCTCTTCAAAAAATGGTGCTAGGAGAACAGGATTCCATAACCAAAAGAATTAAAGAGGACTCTTCCCTCACTTCCTATATAAGAATCAACTCAAAATGGATCAAATACCTAGATATAAAAACAAGGACCACAAAACTATTAGAAGAAAATGTAGGGAAACATCTTCAAGACCTTGTGGTATGTGGGGGTTTCTTGAAGCTTATACCCAAAGCACTAGCAACAAAAGAAAAAATAGATAAATGGGACCTCTGCAAAATTAAACTTTTGCACCTCAAAGGACTTTGTCAAAAGTGTGAAAAGGCAGCCAACTCAATGGGAGAAAATACTTGGGAATCAAATATTGATGTGTTTAATGTCCATGTTACATAAAGAGATTCTAGTACTCAATAATAAAAGAAAAATGACCCGATTAAAAAATGGGCAAAAGATTTGAATAGACATTTGTCAAAAGAAGAAATACAAATGGCTAAAAGCACATGAAACAAATGTTCAAAAAGATAAAGAGACACAGAGCACACAACGAAGAGACACAGAGAGCAGACAGTGAGGGCAAACAACAAAGGGGGAAAATAAACAAATATATATATATATTTTAAAAAGATGGAAAACTACAAGTGTTGAAGAGGATGTGGAGTGATAGGAACACTTATTTACTGTTGGTTAGAATGTAGAATGTTACAGTCACTGTGGAAGTATGTTTCACAGCTCCTAAGGAAGTTGAGTATAGATTTGTTTTGTCATCAAATAACACCACTACTAGGAATATACCCAGAAGAGCAGATCAGTGATGCAAACAGACACTTGCACAATTTTGTTCACAGTGGCATTATTCACAATTGTCAAAACATGGAAACAACCCAGGTTTCAATCAACCGATGATAAACAATGAATAAACGAAATGTGGTGTATACATACAATGGAATATTATGCAGTTATAAAAAGAAATGAAGTCATGAAGCATATGACAATATGGATGAACCTGGATGCCATTATGTTGAGTAAAGAAAGCCACACATAAAAGGGCAAATACTGAATGTTCACTACTATGAACTACATATATTTGTAAACTCATGGAGTAAATAACTTGAATATAGTTAACCAGAAAAGAATGAGGTTAGAGAATGGAAATCTGAGGTTTAATCTGTGCAGAATTCATAAAAAGTTGGTTCATAAATCTTTGAAAATGAATAGAAATGGTGAAAGCATATCATAACGTTTCTATGTGTATCTAGAAGTGTTAACAAATGGGTATGGTAGTGGTTGAAAGGGAAAATCTAAGGTCATGCATATTACCAGAAGAAAAACTCAAAAATGTTACATGGGACTGTATAACAGTGAAGCCTCATGTGAAATATGAGTTTGGGTAATATTGCATATATAAGTCTGTTTTTCATTGAAACAGAACAAAGATGTGTTAATATTATAATATGTACTATCAAGCAAAATATAATCAAAGCAAACTATGGATAGTAGTGTGTAGTAATATATTAATAATCTTCCATAAAAGGTTAAAAAATGGAAACTTAGTAAGGTGAAAGAAACTAGACAAAAGGCACTGCATATTGTTTGACTCCATCTATAAAAAAAACAGATACAAATAAAATAGAGAGACATAAACAATAGCAGCCATGTAAGGCAGGGGAAGCATAGAGAGACTGAGAGGTGACTATTAAGGGGTAGATATTTTCTTTAATTTTCTGTTTTTTGTTGTTATTATTATTAGGGGAGTAACAAAAATGCTCTAATTATTGAAGTGATGAATGCACAACTATGTGATTATTCCAAACACTAGTGATTGTACACATTAGATAGACCGTATGCTTTATGAATATGTATCAATATAATTGATTTTTTTTAAAAACCAATGATGTATCTTTTTTATTTTATTTTATTTATTTATTTATTTTTTATTTTTTTTATTTTTTTTTTGTGGGTAAAAATCAAATTTTTCACAATACAAACCAATATTTGTAAAATGATATATAAATATATATGCATATATGTGTATTTGCTTACATAAATGTTATTTATATATATATATTTTAAAATATGCTTAGATTATATAAATGTTACACAAAAATTACAGGGATTCATATGTTCTCCATCTCCCACACCTCCCATAACATCCCACATAAACATCTTTCATTAGTGTGGCACATCACCTGCAATGGATATACACATCGTGAGGCTTTGCCACTAAGCATAGACCACAGTTCACATCATAGACCACACTATTTCCCACACAGTTCTGCATGGTATATGCTGATGTAAAATGGCCTATATCCATCACCACAATGTCACTCAGGACAACCCTCAAGTCCTGAAAAAGCCTCTGTATTACAACTGCCCTTCCCCTCCCTGCCCCGAAAGTGTCTAGTGGCCACTGGAACCACCTCATTGTTATAATTTCTTCCATTGCTTGAATCACAATATGTCTACAACAGAATACCATTAAGTCGACTCTAATCCATAGCTCTCCCCCAGTCCTGAGGGGAATGTGATGATGATGTCCCCTCCACCTCCACGTGAGAGTGGGCTTATATCCCATCAATACAGTGGTTGGGATTGTCCTTCCTGCAGCTGCAGGCTCTCCTTTCCCAGGGATGACTGTTGTCCATCCTTGTCTCCTCACCAGGTGACTTGGGTGAGTCCATTAAGCTGTAGAGTAGGAGTTGCAGCTCCACCGAGATTCCAGGCACAGCTGGCACATAGATAGGCCAGAGGCTCCAGTCTCAGGAATACACCTACAAACTCCAGCATCACAAATAGGTTTAAATAGAAGGGACTGATGGACCATGTGCAGGGAGGACTTATTTGAGTCCAACTCTGTCACTCTCAGGAGCACAGATTCCAAAGTAGAGCCTCTGGGATGACCTCCCAACTCTCTTTGAAGTCTCTTAGCCATATGAACTCATTTGTCTTTACTTATTACCCCTTTTATTCAAGGTCTTTTTCCAGTCATATTGCCAGTTGGCACTTAGTATTAATCCCTCGTTGCCAGGGAAACTCATCCCCGGAGTCATGACCCACGCTGAGGGGAAGGTAATGCATTCATATGCTGAGTTTGGCTTAGAGAGAGGCCACATTTGATCAACAAGGAGGCTCTCAGGTGTCAACCCTTAACCACCCCATAACAGTAGGCTAAGTTTCAATTACAAGAGCAAAGACTCACAAGGCTAGTCATCAATAACAAGAACCATCAGTGGGCCATCCTCTGTTGCCAGACACTGCCCCTGCACTAGGGGGACTGTTGCTCCTTCCTTGGAGAACGTGGCAGAGCTCTCCAGGCTGGGAATTCAGTATTCCCCCACTTATTGAGTGATTGTCTACCCACCATGCCCATGCCCCATCCCTTGATCATTTGAACAACTTTATATATCTTTCACGTATATTCAGATAAAATTCCTCCAATGAATCCCCCATCCCAGACACCCCCCACCGATGATCCTCTGCAGCCCCCATTGTAACCTTTCTGTGATCTAAACCTTCCTTGAAGATGAAGCCCATATAATAACCAAATACAATTAATAGGAAAATGAAATAATAATGATAAGCTTAAATGCAAGAGATAAAATACAAGGAAACTCAGAAGAAAAAAAAAACTAAAAATAAAATATAATTAACGGATTGGGACATTCAAAAAAATGGGAAAAAAGAAAAAAAAATTTTTTTAATTATTTTTTTTCCTTTTATCACTCCATTACCGGATGTCCAGTGTGTACTGTGACACCTTCCCTCTCATTCCCCCATGACTCCCAAATTTTCATTAAGTTTTCAAAGAAGTTTTAGGGCAGAGCAAAGTCACACACAGAATACTAGAGACTCCCATATACCCAACTTCCCTCCCCACTCCCCACCCATATTAAAACCTTTTTTTGTGTGTGGATGGTAACATTATTATGACTGTTATACAGATAGTGAAACATAGCAACTAAACATTGTCAATGGTTTACTGTATAGTTTACAATTTAGATGGTACAGTTTAATAATTTTTGATGATATTTACCATGTCCTGTGTCCATTACTGTAAGGTAATGAAAAAGATTTCCCATGACCACTAAATACTCCGTTTGATCTTTTCTGTTCCTTTCTCCCCATCCCCCTGGGGCATATGACACGCCCCTGTCTTGACTCATGGGATGACAAGATTCAGAGTTACATGCCCTGGGTATTCTAACCTGCCCTTCCTAATCTACCCACCTGTCATCCCTGCACCACCAAACCCAGTAATAACACTACCCACCTGTCCTATCCTTCAATATGCAAATATACTCTCAGTTCACCATAGATTATGTACATATGAGTGATGGATCAAAACCTACTCTTCTCTTTCTCTCCCTTGTTAACCTATCTTTCAGCCAATGGTTCTCAGAGACTGCTCACTTTCCTCAGTTCAGATCAGTGAGGTCATATACTGTTCATCCTTCAATGCCTGGCTTGCTTCACTCAACATAAGGTCTTCAAGATTCATTCATGTTATTCCGTGTGTTGGCACTTTGTTCCTTCTTACAGCTGAGTAATATTCCATAGTATGTATGTACCACATTTTACTTATCCATTCATCTGTTGATGGGCACCAGGGCTGATTCCAACTTTTGGCAATTGTGAACAATGCTGCTATGAATATTGGTGTGCATATGTCTGTTCATATCTTTGCTTTCAATTCTTCTGGGTATATACCCAGCAGTGGAATCACTGGATCATATGGAAGATCTATTTTTAGTTATCTGAGGAACTGCCAAACTGTCTTCCACAGTGGCTGGATCATTCCAAAATACCACCAGCAGTGGATGAGGGTTCCTATTCCTCCACATCCTCTCCAACACTTATAGTCTGCTGTTTTTATGTGTGTGTTTTTTTATCACATTTTAATATTTTTAATCTATAGTTGTTTTTTGTTGTTGTTGTTATCCATTTACATTTAAGAAATACAAAGCTCAGTAAAAGGAAGAAGCGATAACTAATGTCACCCAAGTTGTACAGATTAAGAGATGGAATACAGGGCCATTTCCCCTCACGTGTATATTATTATTATTATTTTTTATCATCACCAAATTATATTGTGTTAATTATTGTTTTTATTATTTTTTTAATTAATTTATTTTTTATTGTGGGTAAAAATCAAAATTTTCACAATACATACCAATATTTGTGAAATGATATATAAATATATATGCATATATTTGCATTTGCTTACAAAAATGTTATTTATATATATATAAATATATTTTAAGAGGTGCTTAGATTACCCAAAATATTACACAGAACCCCCTGGGATTCCCATGTTGCCCACCTCCCACACCTCCCACCACATCCCACACAAACATCTCCCACAAGTGTGGCCCACCACCCTCAATGGTCTTACACATCCTGGGGCCTTGCCACCAACCATAGACCACAGTTCACATCATAGACCTCACTCTCTCCCACACAGTTCTGAGTGGTGTGTGCTGATTTAAAATGGCCTACATCCGTTGCCACAACGGTACTCAGGACAACCTCCAAATCCCAAAAAAGCCCCTGTATTTTAACTGCTCGTCCCCTCACTGCCCCAAAAGTGTCAAGTGGCCACGGGCTCCACCTCATTGTTATAATTTCTTCCATTGCTAGAATCACCATATGTGTACAACAGAATACCATCAAGTCCACTCTAGTTCATAGTTCTTCCCCCAGTCCTGAGGGGACTGGGATGGTGATGTCCACTCCACCTCCAAGTGAGAGAGAGCTTATATCCCATGGATATGGTGGGTGGGATGATCCTGCCTGCAGATGCAGGCCCTCTCCATTCCCTGGGATGGCCGTTGCCCATCGTTGTGTCCTCGCCAGGTGACTTGGATGAGTCCATTGAGCTGTAGGGTAGGAGTTTCAGCTCCACCGAGATTCCACGCACACTTGGCACATAGGTAGGTCAGAGGCTCCAGTCTCTGGAAATATACCTAAAAACTTCAGCATCACATATAGGTTTGAATAGAAGGGACTGATGAACCATGTGCAGGGAGGACTTATTTGAGTCCAATTCTGTCACTCTCAGGAGCACAGATTCCAAAATAGAGCCTACTGATAAGGCATCAGTCTCTGGGGCTATCCCCCCTTATATAGGACCTGGTTGTCTCCAGAGCTCTCAGGAGCCCCTCTGTTTGGGGTGATAGGCACTTAGATGTTCTATGAGCTCCTACTGAGGTGTGCATAAGAGTTATCTCTGGGATGACCTCCCGACTCTCTTTGAAGTCTCTTAGCCACTTGAACTCATTTGTCTTTACCTTTTCCCCCTTTTATTCAAGGTCTTTTTCCAGTTGTGCTGCCAGTTGGCACTTGGTATTAATCCCTCGTTGCCAGGGAGGCTCATCCCTAGGAGTCATGTCCCACGCTGAGGGGAAGGTAATGCAATCATATGTTGAGTTTGGCTTAGAGAGAGGTCACATTTGAGCAACAAGGAGGCTCTCAGGTGGCAACCTTTAGGCACCCCACAATTGCAGGCTAAGTCTCAGTTACAAGAGCAAAGACTCACAAGGGTAGTCATCAATAAAAAGAACACATCAGTGGGTCATCCTCTTTTGACAGACACTGTCCCTGCACTCAGAGGACTATTACTGCTCCCTTGGAGACTGTGGCAGAGCTCTCCAGGCTAGAAATTCAGATTCCTTCATTTATTGTGTGATTGTCCACCCATCGTGACCATGCCCCATCTTTTGATCTTTTGAACGATTTTGTATATCTTTCATGTATATTAGGATGAACTAATTCCCATGAAACCCCCTCCCAGACACCCCCCGAACAATAATCCCCTGCAGTACTCATTGTAACCCTTCTGTGATCCAAATCCTCCATGAACATGTACTCCCTAAAATAATCAAATACACTTACTAGGAAAAAGAAACAACTATGTTAAGCTTACATGCAAGAGACAAACATAAAGAAACCCGGCGGGGGGGGGGGGAAGAGAGAGAAGAAAAAAAAAACAAACAAATAATCAAACAAAAAACAAAACAAAACAAAATATAATTAGCGGATTGGGACATTCAAAAAAATAGGCAATAAAGCAAAGGAAATGCCTTTAAATATATATATATAAATATATATTTATTCATTTTTTTTCCTTTCTCTTTTCTTTTCTTTCCTTCCTTTTATCACTGTGTTATTGGATGTACGGTGAGCCGTGACACCTTCACCCTCTCAATCCCCATCATCTCCCAATTTTTCATTTAATTTTCAAAGAAGTTTTAGGTCACAGCAAAGTCACACACGGAGTGCCAGATTCTCCCAGATACCAAACCACCCCCACTTCCCCACCCCATATAACCCCCCCCCTTTTTTTGGGATGTTAGCATTGTTATAACTGTTATATAGATAGCAAAATATAGCAACTAAACATTGTCAGTGATTTACAGTATAGTTTACAATTTAGATGATACAGTTTAATAATTTTGATGATATTTACCATGTCTTGTGTCCATTACTGTAAGGTAATGAAAAACCTTCCCCATGACCACCAAACACCCCATTAGATCTTGACTGTTCCCTTCCCCCCAGCCCCCGAGGGCCCATGATACCACCCTCTCCAGACCCACGGAATGTCAAGATTCACAGTTACATGCCCTGGGGATTTGAACCAGCCCTTCCTAATCCACCCACCCGCCAGTGCTGCACCACCAAACCCAGGAACACCACCACTCATCTGACCCATCCCCCAACATGCAACCACACTCTATCCCTTTACCATAGATTA
>JAKSZT010032311.1:1106323-1139598 GCA_026826555.1 Tolypeutes matacus | reverse complement strand
CGGGTGCTGACTAGCTTTTTGCTCTGCTCACACAAGGTCCAAGGGGCGCCAGGCAGCCAGCTCCCCAGAAAATAAAACTTTTTCGCCCCCGCCCGCGGCTCCAAATGGCCGTTTTATTATTTATTTCCGTAACCGCGGGGCTCAGCCGCCTGTGCCAACCTCCACCGGCAGCCTCAAAACTCACGAATCTCCACCGTTCGGTTCACGCCGCCGATCCGCGCAGATAGATGTCCCAAGCTTCTCACTCCACGCGTGCACAGCACAGACCCCCGGGCAGGACCCCGTCCCCAATCCGCCTTGCTCTGGGAGCTTGCAGTGTGTGCCTTCCTACACCAACGCCATCTTGCCCCCTCCCTGTTTGGTTTTGATATTAGGGTAATTTTGGCATTGTAGAATGAATTAGGCAATATTCCTTCTACTTCTATTTTTTGGAAAAGCTTAAGCAGGATTGTTGTTAGCTTTTTCTGGAATGTTTGGTAGAATTCAGCTGTGAAGCCATCTGGTCCTGGGCTCTTCTTAGTTGGGAGGTTTTTGACGACTGAGTCTATCTCTTTACTTGTAATTGGACTGTTGAGTTCATCAATTTCTTCTTTCCTCAATGTAAGCTGTTTGTCAGTTTCTAGAAACTTGTCCATTTCCTCTAAATTACCATTCTTGTTGGCATATAATTTTTCAAAGTATCCTCTTATGATACTCTTTATTTCTGTTGGGTCAGAAGTGATATCCCCTTGCTCATTCCTTATTTTGTGTGTTTGCATCTGTTCTCTCTTTTTCTTTGTTAGTCTGGCTAAGAGTTTATCAATTTTATTGATCTAATCAAAGAACCAGCTTTTGGTTTTGTTTATTTTTTCTAGTGTTTTCTTATTTTCTATTTCATTTAGTTCTGCTCTAATCTTTGTTATTTCCTTCCTTCTACTTCCTTTAAGTTTAGTTTGTTGTTGTTTTTCCAGTTCCTCCAAGTGTGAAGTTAGGTCTTCAATTTTAGCTCTTCTTTCTTTTTTAATGTATGTATTTATGGCTATGAACTTCCCTCTCAGGACAGCTTTCGCTGCATCCCATAGGTTTTGATATATTGTGTTGTCATTTTCATTAGTTTCAAGGTAACTACCGTATCTTTTTTAAAAGTAGAATAATTTAACTTTGAAATGAAAGTTCAAACCAAATTTTAACAAAACCATCACTCTGGAGCAAATTTTAAGACTCATGCTACATTTACCTAGAAAAATTTGTATAACTAGTCAAAATGAATAACAGTCAATTGTAAATGTGAGTTCTTTTCTTTGAGCAAAAATAAAAACTCATCTGAAATGTCAGGCTGAAATCCAGTGAGACACCATGAGGCAGCAACAGCTCAGCATCTCAGTGAGAGAGGGTGCTGGCAGGCTGTGCTCCCTGGCTGTGTGATGCTGCTTCTCTCTGGCCTTCAGTTTTCCCATGGACCAAAGGAGGGGCTCAGACAGAATGATTTCTAAAATGCTGTGTGCCATGGTCCTTTCACTTCAGAGAAGAGTATAAAATGTTACCACTATTTTGCTTTGAGTGTAAACTTCAAAATAAAAATGAATTAACATGCTCAAAAATTTTAGAACAGAGTACCATGAGTTTTACTGCAACTCTCACAACCTTTAGAAAATTTCCATTCCAAAGTTTCTGATTTGGTTCCCTTTTTCCTTGGAGATTCCTGCCTTGGGGGCATCCTCCTTGCTGTATGTATGAAGAAACTAGCTGCCATTCCCTTTTTAACACCTGGGTCAATGGCCCTGCCTATATCCCATGGGCTGTGCGGTGTCTCTGCTCAGTATCAAACCATCTGCTCTCTAATTATGGCGTGCCCAGCTCATCAATTTATTCTTCTTTCTTTACATTCCACTGCTTAGAAATATTGCACAATTCTACAATTTCTTCATGTGTAAGATCGATTTTATTCTTCACTTCAAAGTTCAAGTCCCTGAATGTTTTCCTGAGGTGTGCTCTATCTACATCTGTACCAGACTAAAATGCCATTCCCATGCTTGAAAGTTTTTTTTATAAATTCTTGTCCATAAACCCATTTCAGGATAATCCATTTTGTACCTACTGTCCAAGAATATTTCAGAGTCCTTTGACTCGCTTCCATGTAGGTCTTTACTTTTGAATTTTTAGTGGATTTCAAATCCATTCAGTTTCAGTGCTCTCCATGGATACTCTCAGAAAGCTAAATAATGAAGTAGAAGGAAATGATGTTTTTGGGATTTCTGATTCCACAGGTTCATTCACTTTACATAGTCTCCACACAGTTAGAATAGATATTGTCCCCAAACCCCAAGATTGAGGAATGAACAAAAATGGGGGGAGTGTAACCACTGATCAAAGAAGATTTATTGTTATTGTAGTTATTATCTTGAGTTCTTGAGTAACTTGTAACATTGATATAACGAATGAATGATGGGAAAATATGGGGAATGCAGAAAAAAGCCTCTGGGAACAAGTGGCCTGACAATAGTAAATGATTGATGAATGAACTTGGTTGCCAGAATTTGCAGAAATTTTGGGCAGTTTGAGGTCTTGACCATCTTCCTTCTCATGCAGAAATTTCAGTAAACTGAGCCAGGTTAACTCCAGGCTCATGGAATCAATCCAGGGAAAATCAGAAACGTGGATTTTTACCTCAGTGAATGACCCTTCCTTCTGTCCAAATTAATCTAGCATGTAAAATTTATTAAAAGTCAATGTCTGCAATCTCTTTACAAGTAATTGTTTTGTAAAGATCTTCTATTCACTCTTGGTTCAGTGTAGGTAATTTCCATGTTTATATAAAATTGTTCATTTTATCTAGATTATCTAATTTACTTGTGTACAGTTGTTCATAGTATCCTCTTATAGTCCTTTTTTATTTCAACTGGGTCTTTAGAAATGTCTTCCTTTTCATTTCTGACTTTTGTTATTTCAATCCTCACTCTTCTTTTCTTTGTCAGTCTACTAAAACTTTGCCAATTTTATTGATCTTTTCAAAGAACCAACTTTAGCTTTGATTCTCTCTAGTCTGATTTTTATTGTTGCTGCCTTCCATTTCATTTATCTCTCTTCACATCTTTATTATTTAGTTACCTCTGCTCACTTTGAGTTAAGTTTGCTCCTCTTTTTTCTTGTTGTAGGCTTATGGTTAGGACTCTGATTTGAAGTCTTTCTTCGTTTTATTATATTTTTAAAATGTCATTGACGTGTACATACATACATGCACATACATGAAGAATAAGTGTAAAGTAAAAGCTGTGACCTTACAAAACAAACATACATATCCTCCTTATATAAAGCTCCCATACATCACCCTACCACCAACACCTTTTAATTTTCTGAACATTTGTTACAAACCATGAAAGGGTATCATGAAAATATTACTACTAACTATAGCAGATATCTTACATTTGATGTGTTCAATTTCTCCCAAGGAAGGGTGCTTATGGCCAATGCTTAGAAACTGGGAAGCCAGTAAAGGAGAAAATTGGAAAGACATAACTCCCATCCCCCCTATGGAGGGTATGCAGTGGTTCAGTAAAGTAGAGAAATTCCCCTGTGTGTCTATGGAATGTTAAGTGGAAAAGAGCTGAGCCCCTTATGGGAGGGCTAGTATGCTTCTACTTCTAGCCTGCAAAAGTATAAAAGACTGTAGAGAGTATGGGTCCAGTGTAGCTTTTGATATCTGATGGCCACTTGTGGGTTGGTGTGCAAAATATGGGGCATTAGAAGACAATGCAAGGTGCTCATCATGAGAGAGTGAAGCCTTCCCTGCTTGGTGTAGGTCAATATGGAGAGACATACACCACTACACTCCCACTAACACAAGGATATTCATGTAATTTGGAGGAATAAGGAGTCCAGGAGAGGTTCTATTATGCCTCCTTACAGGTTGGGGCCATATTTACAGCCAGAAGTGTAAGTTGGCAGGAAGGAAATGATGGACCTAGGCAAAAGCTGGTGAGGACATGTCCATTGTGAACACCAATGTTCCAAGGAGATTAGGCAAGGGAGTTCATAGAAGACCATCCCTCTATGAGTGGATTCCAGTGATATTCCTTTCTTCTCTGACAAAGGGTCTTTCAGTGCCATTGAAGACACCACCCAAAAATGTTCAGGATGAGAGAAGGATATAATGGCAACCAGAAAAGTCATTGATAGTTGCTTTTATATACCTCCCAAGAAATAAAGAGCAAAGAAGGGAATGACAGAATTGAGAGAAAGATTTATTAGGGTCTCTGACATGAGGAGTTATGTATGTTTCCCTCACTGTATCCCAGGGTGGCTAGGGTCTGCAATGTAATCCATGAGGAAAATTCTTTGCATTCTGAGTAAGCATTACCACTACCCTGGGGCCCTTAGTCAGTTCAAAATCAAACCTCTTCACTCAGCTATGAACAGAGCATGGACTCTACCAATATCATCTTCTCAAAGAAGCCTGTTAGAAATTACCTTAGCCCACCCCAGGCCTACTGAACCAGAATTGCCTGAGGCAGGCTGTCTGAATGTACATTGTGATGAACTCCTTAAGTGATTTCGAAGCCTGCTTAGAGAAGCACAGGGAACTGCAATTTAAGTTCCAGTTCTCCAACTTCATTCCTTGCGGTCAGAGAGGAAAGTAATGCAAGGACAGAAAGTTTTGAGATTATGACTGGAAAAGTTTCAAAAAGAGAAAAGAGTTGGATGAAACATGGAAAAGAAAAATCAGGATGTGAATGGGGCAGAAATGAAAGAAATTAAACTCAGAAATTGAATATCCTATGCCTCTGTTTTTTGAGTTTTATTAATTAAAAAAATGTCAAGAACCTAGTTTATGTTTTGGGTGAAGATCTAACAGGTGCCTTCTACATTACTCCTAAGAAAGAGATTGTGAGCAGAGAAATAAAGAGGGAAGGTCATGATAGAAGTGTGTAATTGGTACATAATTGAACCAAAGATGGCCCCTGTGTTGTTACTGTGTGTTGTCCAGTTCTTCACAGCACCCTGGGTCATTTAAGTCCCTCCAAAAGCCCACCCTCATGTGAAAATCAAATCTCTACAAGTCCAATTGGTATAAAAATAGTCCAAATAAGTGTTTCTTATCCATTTAGGGGCTGATCTGTTTTGCATATCCTGCAAAACTGCTTCCAGTACCTGCTGGTTATAGAAAATGTAAAATCCTGTAATTGTAAATTCTGTGCCTAGGAAATCTCTGACCAAGAACCACCATGCTGATTCTGAGACATCACCTTGAGGGCTAAGCCTCCCCTCCCATTGCCATCTTCCCCTTCTGGTGGTCCCTTGCTGCATCTGGAAGGTCAGTGTTAGGAAGAATCCCCCCGATCCTGGCAGCCTTTTCAACTGCCATCAAATAAATTTTGTGTGTTAGTGTCATCTAATGGTCAAATATCTTAATTGGCTCTGAAGAACTCAAAGCTGAATGCACCACAGTCATGAATTCAGGATTATCATTAATCTGCAATACAGGGCTGTGCAGCCCTGTCAAATTTTTATAACATTTTTCCTTAAAAAACACTCATAACTCAGTAGAAAATAAAGGAATGGAAGCTATTGAACAATGAAGAATATGGCACAAGACACTGTAACAATTCAGGGCAAAGGCATAAAAGTGAAACAAAGCTAGATTTTTTATCTTTTTTGTCCTCCTTTTTATATCATGTGTAACTTTGGAAGAAATGGCATTTTTACAGTAATTTAAGTGACAATAGAACTATGTGGATTAATTTATACTGCACATATTCTTGGAACCCAAAACTTTAATACCTGGCAATGTATTCCGCACACAAAAACCAAAATTGCACAAGTTGAGGATGATTATTGCCAAAACACAGAAGTGAGAAATGTTTATCCATATGAGGTTAGAAATAAATAAGTTCAAATCCCCAAATGGTACGTCTATATTACAAATGAAATTTCATTAAGTAGGCACAAAATGTTAAGAGAACAAAAACTGTCTCAAGAGAGCTGACTCAGCCAGCTTGGGATGAGAAAAGGAGTTGCCATGACCCAAAGTCTTCAGAGCTTGGGGCTGGCATATTCTGGGGCCCTGGGTCCTCATCTGTAGAATTCCAGGCCTGCTGTTCACAGTGGGGAAATGCTGCTCTATCAACTCTGTTTTGGATGAGGAGACACAGAACATGTGGCATTCAGAAACCAACAGCAAGTGCCTTTTTATGCTCTTCTTTCTTTTTAGGCAGTTCTGTATGTGGATTTTTTTTCCTTCTCATTTTCATGCCCATTGTATTGTAATACATACTTCTTTATCTGTGTCAAACATTCCATTGACAAAAGCATCAGTACATAGAAATGTAGACTTCCAGGACCAGGTAGTTTCTTTAGTGTAATAAAATCTGATTAATCCTAACATTTTGCTTTGTTGGTATCCTCCTGTGTGCTGGGTGCAGTGATGGCAGCCACAAACCCAATGATGCAGAACTGGCTGTAGCATTTCCAGACTTTCATTCTAGGGAGAGAGATAAGACAGTTGAGAAACCATCAGGATGGAACCACCTCCATGAATCCTGCAGTGGTTGAACTGATGTCCAGAAATAAAAGCTCTGAATATGATGGCTCCCATTAAAGACAAATTTTATTTGTTGTTTTGCTTTGTGTTTATTTTTCTTAAGCTAAGGAGAAAAACACAATAGTAGAAAAATAAAGGAAAATTAATGAGGAAAAAAAAAAGAAAATGTCAAAATAGTATATAAGCCAAAAGTTTAAAAACACTGGTTAGATGATAAGTTTATGGGAGAAACATGGCAACTTCACAGCTGGGTGTAGGACTGGGATTAAAGATAAGAAGGATAGAAAAGCTCTGTGTGGGTGGTTAGAAGGGTGGGACAGATGCAGAATTCTTTGAGCTCAAAGTGACAACTGAATCCCAAGGGAGAGGTGAGGGGCAGTACGCCTTTTTTTGTAGGTGCACCAGAAAGAAGTCTCTATGGTGAAAACCAGTTATAGGTCAGTCTGCAGATGATCAGGACCAATCATCAGCAAGGTACAGAGAAAAGACAGAGGATAAACCACGCAGTCCCACACCAAAGAAGCATCATTGGTCTCACTACTTGAATGTACTTCTTGGAAGAATTTCCCTGTCAATTATCTAATCCTCTTATATTGAAAGTGTTGTAGTGAGTGGTAGCTTCAGCATATTGATACTAGATATATGCTGAATTTGGATTTGGGAGCTCAAAGTGGTTTTGTTTATTTGTGCCTGTGTGTATATTTTTCTCACACAGATATTATAAATATACAATTATGTGCAATCATATTTTAATCAATTTTATTGATACATATTAATAAAGAATACAATCCATCCAAAGTATACAATCAATGGTGTTATAATAACATAGTTGTACATTCATCACTTCAATAATTATTACAGCATTTTCATTATTCCAATAATAGCTAGAAACAACAAAAAAGAGACAAACAAAAACCCTCTACCTCTTAATAATCAGCCTTCAATCTCTCTATGCTTCCCCTGCCCTACATAGCTATTTCATTTCTGTCTCTCTAATTTATTTTATACATTCATATTTTGATTGAACATGTCTTGCTATGTGTTGGACACATTTCCATATGGTTTTCTTTCTCTCTTAAACTTTTTATATGAGCATTTCAAATATAAACATAGAGGGCCTTCTCAGATTTTAAAGGGGAGACATAATCTGGTGTCCATTGAAATTTGGTTAACATTGGATATTGTACATAGTCAATAAATATTTGTATTCTGATTTGAATCATTATTGTTTCCTATAAGTAGGATAATTTGAAAAGGGTCATTTTCTCTAAATATAGAGTATTCTCCTTAATGATAACTCTACTTCTAGGAATGTATGCTGTACTAGAATCCTTTAATTTTGGAAAAATGATGCATCCATAAAGTGGATTATCATTCTGCTTTAAAAAGAATGGAGTATGTTATAATAAAGTAAGAGGAAAATATGTCCAAAATAGTGGATGCTTCATTTGTAGAGAAAGTAGTGCCCCAGGTGGCTATAACACACAGAGGGGTAGTGTTTCCCAGTGGGGTGCCACATGAAGCAGCTAAACACTTGCTGAATAGTCCCTCTTTCCAATATTCCTCTCACACTAAAGAGTGCAAACCATGGCACTAATTACATTCAACTCCCCTAGATAGGAACTGCTGACAAAGGCAGGAGATGATTTATTAGGGAATCATAATTTTCACAATCCAAAATTAAGCTGATATTTTTAAGTAAAATATCTGTTGGTCTCTAGTATCTGAATTTTCTATTCAATCCTGGAAAAGATTATGTGTCATGAAATAAAATAAAGGGTTCAGGTGATGAAGGGATCATTTACTCCAACACAGTTAGGAAGAAAAAGTGACAACAAACCTGCAAACATAATCAGGGACTCCATGTTACCAATGCCTTGGCTACTGTTGCCTGGCTTAGTCATGTTTCCCTTTGAGTCACCACCCCAGTTAGCTCTGCCCTGGGCATAACCACAATTGGCAGGGCCTGAAGCTTATGGCAAGGTCAACACGTGGAAAATGTTTTAAGAATAAGAAAAAATAGCATTTATTTTCTGAGTGGATGTTTGAGCTAGAAACTGTGCCAAGCACTTCATATTCTTAATAATAAACTGAGGCTCAGTTCAAGTTGCCTAAATGATTGAATAGAAAGTAAAAAAGGGAGAAATGAATAAAATACCCAAATATGTTTAATGTTTACATTCTTGCTTTGTGTCACCACAGTGTCTTCTGTCAAGTAAACATTTGCCAAATTCCTTACATCTCTATTCCTTCATTTTTCCCTGATCATCAGTGTTTCAGTATAAAAATACTATAAAATGATTATAGGGGCTTTCCTTGACTTTAAAATTGGCCATTGAAAGCATAACATTGACTAATAGATTCATCATAATCCTTAGTTAAGGACTGAATTTTCTAATAGGTTCATACATTTCTATTTTACTTTTTACCTTATAATACTGCATTAAGCACTTACAAGCCTGCCATGCAAAAGAAAAAATCAGGAAAAAAAATTAGCTTTGCAAAAGCTAATATTCAGCTATTACAATTTCAGAGACATATGGAGTTTAGTTCCTGTTGTTCAATTTCTCTTATTTCCACCCCCTTTACATCCTAAGTATTTTTCTTCTCTCCACTTCATACTATTCTCATAGAATCCTTCTAAGTTATATTGCCAAGTATTTTTGTCCCTGAATCATTTCTTCTCTGATATTCTCTTTTACCTTATAATTTCCTTGCCATTTCTTGTTCACAGGATTGTAGTTTAGCTGTCTTCTGATTTCTTACTTGTAAATCACCCATTTCTTACTTGTAGATCACCCATTTTTACTATGCCTGCAATTCTTCCATTGCTTTCCACAGCCCAGTTCCACTGGAACCTCAATCTGTTTCGCCCTTAATCCTATACTGGAGATGAAAGCTCAGTCCTTGAGGTGACTGGAATCCTAGCCAAGCTATTCCTGACCACTCTTCTGCAATGGCGGAAAGGTAACCCTGACTCTTTAAAGGCTAAACTACTGCATAGCCTTGTCATTATAAAAACTAATGAAGAGAGGGAAAGAAAGAAAAGCAGACTTTGAGACTTCTGCACAGGAATATGCCTAATAAGATGCGAAGCCCACTCCGCATGCAAACTGACAAAACCACTTCAACTCCTCTTTCACCCATCTACTGCCATTCTCTGATAGGGATAATTGACATTTAATCAATCTAATAAAAAGTGGTAGGCAATCACAGTCTATGCCCCACATTCCAATCCCAAAGCAACTCCACATTGAAATTAAGTGAGAGAAAAAATATCCTGATAGACTAAATTAATGTCATCTAGTTTCTGGTTTTTGGTTTCTAATATATAGGTGACAAAATGTTTAAAAGTCCAAAGTGTGATGGCTACTGCATGCTTTTTCTATGTCTCTTGGCCCAGATGGAGCTGAAACTATAAGCTTGTGTACATTTTACCCCTGGGGCAGCTGCAGGAAGTACTAAGTCTCAGATGCTGCAGGCTCTGAGATTGGCAGAGACTGGCAGTGCATAACCTCAGTGGGCCAAGTGACAGTACCCATAAGCCTTCAGTTTTGCTAGATCTTGAAGGGCAATTCAGGGAAATTATGCACTGGAAAGGCTATAGTAGAGAAGAAATCTGTAGCTGCCTGGACTTGTCTGACCAAGATCCTATGCCCTGGGACCCGATGGTTGTCAACTCAAATGGCACAGAAGGCTAGAATTCTTCTCTTGCCCCTATTAACTAGGGTTCTGCCCCACTCCCATGCTAATGTAACCTTCAGACCATTCAAGGAACATTTGGTGGTGTCTGCCCCTGCCAGGCCTTCTCACCTGGAGGGCTGTATTCAGTTTTAAGGCACACTGAAACTGACCCAGCTTCTCCTTCTCTCCAGTAAATTTCACACCTTGTCAAAGGCCCCTCAAGTTCTACCTCCAGCTTTGACCTGTATCTCTGCTCCCCTTCCAGCTCCAGGGCCATCCATATACTTCTCACAATCCTGACTCCACAACCCCAAACCAATTCCCACAGGTGAATAAGAATTTCATTATTCTCATAAAGAAAAAAGCTTTAATCATTGTACACTAGAGGGGAACCATGACAAGCTAAGTAGATTCCAAAAATTTCCTTAGCGTAATTAGTGATTGCATGAAGTCGTTTGTTAATTTGAAAATGTTTAAGTAATTCAGGAGAAGAATAAAATAAGAATAAAATAAGAAACACTCTCCACTGCACACAGCTCAAGGCACCTAGGCATGCAGTGCAGAGTCCAAGTGGAACAGGCCACAGAGGCACTTATGAGGGCCCTCACAGTGTTGTCTCAGGCGCCTTTCCAGGTGACGGTCGAAGGGTGCGATGCTGTGTGTGTTCTTTTCCTTTCCAGATTTCTCCCTGATTTAAGCCTTGGTTTTCAGCAGCTTGCGGCGGTGGCCTGGGTTCCAGGGGGCACTCTGGATGCACTCTTGCCCACTTCCTCCAGTATCGAACTCTTGTTTCTTTGGGCCCCATTGGGCCACACTCTCTGTCATGTCCACTTCTTCTGGAGGTGACTGTAGCTCCTTTGCAGTGACAGGCTTTGCTTCCTGGACAGGCGGATCTCGACAGCGTTTTTGGCCCCTCTGTACTTCTGGAACATGCCCATATGTGGGGAAAGCCTGGGGCTGCCACTCACTTGCATGGTAGATCACATTGGAGAAAGACTCCGGGACTTCGCTGCGATGATCGCAGAGTGCTTCAAAGTTATCCATTGCCCAAGCCCAGGCCAGTTCTCGGCTCAGACCTGGTGGCTCATGGGGACCTGGACTTGCCCATTCCCAAGGCACCTCTTCCAAGGTGGATGGTGAGAGATCCATAGCTTCAGCCTCCCGACCTGGGCCAAGCAATGTAGCCGGGCTAGGAAAGGGACAAATGATTCAATAGGGTACTAACACTGGATTTTTATAGTGTCCTGTCTAGTCTACTTAGATGTGGGTGGAAGCAAAAGTCCTGAGAATATGAGACTATGTGGGGATTATCACTCATTTGCCTTGCAAATTGCTTCAGAGCCTGATAGGATTAAAGTGTAAATTGTGTCATTCTGGATGGCTCTATTGAAAGTCAGGATTATGATGATTGAATCAGGAAGTAGCCTGGGGAAAGGAAGGAAGTTCATGGTGGGATAGGGGTGGGGTCCAGTTAGTAGGAGTTTCCAGGCACTATAGAGAGTCTTTTCATGTGTCAGCCACTGCGTATTAATGATTTTGTGTCTAATTCTCAGAAAAGCCTTCAGCTGGAGCTAACATCTGAAATATCAGACTGGGAACTACATCTAGCAAGACTGCTTTTTCCACATAATTCAACCATGATATCAGAATTTTGCCTAAAGACCTATTAATGAAAAATAAACAAAAATGTAGGCTTGAGAAGTGATCTGGGACTCTTGAATGCAGAATTTTGTAATGAGAAGTATGTAAGGATTTGAAAATTCCTTTCAATAAACTATACTTGCAATTATTTATGAAATAAAAGCTGTGATTGAAAATTCTCTTATGCTGATCATTTTCAACTTTTATATATCTTTAAATGTAATTATTAGGAGTAGTTTTAAACAGAAAATTACTTTGGATATTAACTGAAAAATGCACAAATGTAGATGATGTGTCATAATTGTTACATAGTGTTAACCAGTTTATAAATAGCAACAATGAATGGAACATAAATGGAACATAGGGAGTAATTTCTGGAGGTGCATACATTTTTCCATTTAAAATATCATTATCCATCTCCTAACTTCGAAGAAAAGTAAGATTGCCCTGGCGTATTGGGGGACTTGGGATGAAAAATCCCCACAACTTTGAGTCAGGCAGTGGGTCATTCCCTACATTAAGAATGTGTCTTCACCTTCTATCTCCAGGAGGACAGCTAAGAAGGCTGCCGCCGGCGCGCCTGCAAATGGGGCTGGCAGCACTGGATGCCCCTCACCGGTCACCCCTCGGCCGCTGCGAGCCATGGCTCCTGGAAGGACTCGAGTATCCCCGCTCCACTTCCCTACACGCGGCCGTGCCTGATTCCAATATCGCAGCTCCACACCTTCCACAGAACCGTCTCCGAAGGACGCCCACCCACTGCTCTCTGAACCTCCGCCAGTGCAAGAGCACGAGGGATTCATGCTGTGTGGCGTCTGACCCAGATGTTGCCAGTGCCCGGCCCTGGACTGCAGGTGCGCTGTTATTGTGCCTGTGTCTGTGCCTATGCCAGCTGCCCAGTGCTGACCTGCGAAGTGGAAGGCTGCCAGGCTGAGCTCTGCTACCACAAGCAGAAATGGCATCTGAAATAGACCTGTGGTGTGACCCGTCAGCAGAGGGCACAGAGTTTGAGATGGAGAGCAAGAACCTTCAGCTCTGTTAAGGGCAAGAACCTGGACCAGATGGCATCAGGTTGTGCTCAGGATGCAACACTGACATCAAGATGAATGGTGGGAACTATAATCACATGTCCTGTGCAGGATGAGACTGGATTTTGCTGCTTTGTCTGAAAGATATCTCAGAATTACATTATCTCAGCCCCTCCAGCTGCACATTCTGGGGCAAGAAGCCATGTAGCCAGAAAATTCCAGGCACATTGATTGGTGCTCTTGTGGGGATTTCCATAAAAGCTGGCATTGCCATTCCTGCCATGGTCACCGGCATTCATGGCTGTGTTGGCAGAAAGATCCTTAGCAGGTGGGAGGGAAGAAAAACCTCCAGGCAAAAGAGGACCTGGCTATGGCAGGAGGAGTGATTTGTGGGGTATGGCATCCCCATTTATTGCTGCATATGTCCATATATTGTTGTTAGTGTTGGTCTTGGCACCTCCATTATGCTGTCATATGTCTATGGGGTCATGTCCAGTTCTCTCTGTCATGAAGAAGGCTGTGGAGTTAGCATAAGCAAGGGGAAAGTGGTGAAAATTTAGTTTGATGAAGATGGTGGTCCAATCACAGTGACAGATGCCTGTTGTGTGTGCAAGAATGGGGGAAAGAGCCTGAAGTCCGGACTAGTGCAGTGATCACCAGTGGAAGCCCTACAGATGAACTCAGTGTCCTGCAGGCCTTTACAGGGAAATAGCCAGCTTTGTAGTCCTCCCAGTGGACATGTTGAGATGGGGCATTCTGTCCATGGGCAAGGCAAAATGCAGCAGGGTAGAAGTCCAAGCTGATGTCCAAAAGGATGTTTTCCCAAAGACATAGCCAGTCTTCCTGGAATTGGTAACAATGGAAGAGAATATATGATGGCTAGCTCCAAAATCATTTCCTACAACCCACAGAACAGAGTGTGCAAGAATAGGGAAATCCAAGTGGACATTGAAGCCAAACCAAGAAACTATCAGCTAGGGAGTGGAAGCAGCAGGGGGACCCTCACTATGTTCCTGTTCAGGTGGCAGAGATAAATAGGAAGGTAGTGGTGGTGGTGGCAGCAATGAGGAGGATCCCTCCTGCAAACATAGAAACTCTGGGCAGAAAGACTGTCTGGCCAGCAAATCCTGGGACAGCAGCTTGGCCCTGGCCCAGCCTGAGAGCATCTGCAGTGACTGGCAGAGCTCTGATACACAGGTGATACACTAAACAACTCCTCAGATGAATGTGGCTCCCATGCTCCATCCTGCAGCCTGCCCCTTTACCCCAGCACCCAGCCCAAGTGCCCATAGGAACCTCCCTGCCCAAGATGAGAGGCAGGCTATCTTGAAGCCAGAAGGTACAGAAGCAAGAGTATGAAGTAGAATGAATGTTCTTGTTCTGAAAATCAACTTATTGTATCCGCATTGTTTGGAATCTTTTTTTTTTTTTCTGGGGGTGAGGGGTGAGTGCTACATATTTTATTGTAAAAAGTCTCTAGTCAGGTTTTCCTCAGGGAAATTCTGAGAAAATTGCAATTTCTTACCAGAGAAAACATGGAAAATTTTCCCTTAGTCCCATTCCCTGTTACCCACATTTTGGTTTTAATTTATTGGTTGACCTCACAGTGGTGATCCATGAGGTGTATGAGTGTATACAAATGTATGTGGGTATATTGTATGTATGCTAACATATTACTGAAGGACACATTTTAATAAAGCTTTCTGTCATAAATCAACTTGTCTAATTTGGATAGTCCTACAGAGCCAAGTGTTTGATAAAAACAGTATGCTATCTCTTTGAAAGCCTCTACAGCTGAGCTTTTCTAATTCTGAGGAAGAAAGATTTTATTCAAATCAGACTACCATGGAGTCATCTATGAAGTAAAGACTCCTTTCAGCATGACAGGAATCAAAACTAGGCTTGCCTTTGAAGCACATAGCCAGACTGAGGTATTATTACCTGAGTCAGCTGGATAGAGAAGCTAGACATTAAAATGAACCTTGCTTGCCCTCAAGAGCAGCTGTGCAATTTTCCTTTTAAAACTTTAACATTTTCTGCATTGCAGTCACTTGTAGTCATGTGCTTCAGAGGAAGGGAGGAGGTGGTGGTTTAGGATAAGTCTTAAGAGAAATACCAATGAACATTACAGTGTTACCAACTGGGGAATAGAAGGATTTTTATTAGAGGGAGAAATGTACTAATTCCACATAATCATCAAACAAAAACCTAGATGTTTGCTGTGTTCTAAAGTACAAGCTCCCAGGAACAAAAAGCTTTCTCAGTTTTCTCAGTTCAAAGAGTTTTCTCAGTTTCTTAGCATTCCCAAAAAGTCTCTCAGTCTAATTTAAGTAAGAGACAAAGGAATCTGATTGAAATTTAGAATGAAAGGAGAAAGGGCACATGTCACCAAAGTCTCTGAAAATATTTAATTTTCTCTGATCTTATAAAGTTGTCAAGGCTGAGCCAAGTTAATATTAATTAGATTTCTTCCTCTGCCTATAATGACTTCTTTAGAAATGAAAGGACATATATAGCATAGCAGGAAAATTAAACAAAAGTTTCATAAGATCTGATGTAAGATTGCAAATCTGTTAGTAATTTTGTGACTGTGTGAGTCTATTACCCGCACATGCCCCTAATTTCCAGACTATATTTAAGGTGTTTCCATTGCCCATCTTCTTTATTACGTTAGCCCTGGGCCCAGAGGAAAAACTGAAAACATCCTTTCCCTGAGGACCAGATGGCTTTCTGTTTCCTTGCACAGATACACCTGCTCTGTCTTCCTGGTCTGTGTCTACAGTGAGGATGATGTTTCTGGACAACAACCAACTTGGAAGATGCTTCTCTGTTGAGCAGTGCAGCCAGAGTTAGTGCTGACTGTGCCTGGGGGAGGAACTGCTGCTAGTGGACTTTGGGTCTCTGGAAGAAAGCCCTAGAAGTTTACCTGTGTGTAAAAAGGAACCTGTTTATAAAGAGGTTGATAGCCTGGAGATCTCTGAAATGTAAAGTAATTCAATCTTGCAATTTTCTTGAAGCCTCATCAAGGAAGAAATTAACTTGGATAAAAACAAAAAAAATCTACAAGAGTTTGGAGCCAAACCTGTACTCCTATCTAGGCTCCACTGCTTACTGTTGAAAGTTGTGGCAACTTACTCTCTGAGTTTGTTTTCACTTAGCCAAAATGGGAATATGATCCTAAATTATGGGGTTGTCAAGATTAAGTGAGATGATATATTGAAGATATATTTGGTAAAGGCCCATGTTTTCTCTTCCTGAAGGAATAAGAAAAAAAAAAAAGTTTAAGGGAGATTCTGGATGCCATTTAAGAGAGGAAGCCTAGATCTCAAGAATAGAGGCTATGGAAAACTAAGATTAGTGTAATACTTTGCAACAATCCTGTGTTAGCAGATGAAAAGGTCAATTGGCACCACTTGGAAGACAAAATGAATAGTGCATTGGAAAAGTTGGTTTTGGCTTAGAAAAGGGGAAAGTGAAATTTCCTTTGCACACAGCATTTGATGACTCTGCAAATTCCTACTGTGTTAAAGGTATGTGATCCAGCAACAAGGAAAACACAAAATTCTTGTCCCCATCAAATTTAAACTCTAGTTGGGAAGAGCAATCAGATATATAATCTGGATGAGGATAAGTGCACTCAAGAAAAGCAAGGAAAGGGAATAGAGAAGATGCTACTTTTGATAGGTGGTATATATAGCCCTCTTTGATGAAGGTATATTTTATTAGAGACCTGAAAAAAGTGAAGAAGTGAACCATGTAGATATGTAGGGGGAAATCATACCAAATAAGAAGAAACAATAAAGTACAAGGGCACTCGAGTAGAGCATCCTTGGCCTGTTTTAAAACAAAACAACCTAGAAGCCTATATGGAAAAAAGTAGAGCAAAGAAGAGAATGGTAGATTAGGTTGAAGGGGTGGCTAGGGGCAAGATTGTGTAGATAATCAAAACAACCCAGAAGACAAAGAAATTATAGGTTCATCTGAAGCCAGGCAAAGAGGCAATCTTGGAAGCCACAGAGATGTGAGCAACCAGTAAATTTTCAAAGGGCCTGAGACTGAGCGGGGGGTGGGGGGGTGGGGGGTGGAGAGCATGTCTGGTCACCAATCCTGGTGGCATGGGCCAATGGAAAAAATATTGTGCATATCATAAATGGAGATTCATCATTTGAAAAACATGTGTTGCCAAGTTGATTTTGCCACAAAATATAGAGAGATCTAGGTGATGAGGATGTGGATAGTCATCACACATTTTCACCGTGCCTTAGAAAAACCAGACAGTGCAAACACTAATTGCTGCATTCATGTGGCACTGACCTTTGGTGATCCATTTCTGTTTCCCCCAAATTCCCACGCTATCTGGATTAAATAGTACTAAGGTAGAAATTCCTGCTGGAATTAAGTTGGACCCAGGATGGTAATTACAGCCTCTCCGCCTTTATCAGTTTATATATGGGGTGTCAATTTTATTTAAAGGCAGTGGTTTCATTTTTAAAAGATAACATTTAAAATAAGTTATCTCATCCTTTTCCTTCCTTGTCAGGTGAAGAAACAGATGCATAGAGAGTTACAATAATTTTTCACAGGCCCAGGTGCTAAACATGCAGCAGAACCAGGTTTAGAGCTCAGTCTTCTTGCCTTGATGTACTCATTTTAGAAAATTATATATATATAATTATATATAATATATAAATATATATAAAATATATATATATATTTTTTTTTTCCTGATAACTTGAGATTGAACATCTTTTCATATGCTTATTGGTTATTTGTATATTTCCCTTGGAAAATATTAACTAAGGTCTTTTGTTCATTTTTAATTGGTTTGTTTTTCTTTGCTTATTATTGATATGCAAACTATTCTTTATTATATACTGAAGATTCAAGTCTCTTATCAGATGTATGATATTGCTGTTATGATGGTTGCTGCTATAGTTTCTTGATATATCCTTTGATGCACAATGGTTTTACTTTTGATGAAATCCACTTTATTTATTTTTTCATTTGTGGCTAATATCACATCTAAGAATCTTATACCAAATATAAGATTGTGAACATAAACCCCTATGTTTTCCTCTAATAACATTATAATTTAAGGTCTTTCATTTAAGTCTTTGATCCTCTCTGTGTTAATTTTTCTATATGGTAAAGGATAAGGGCCTAAGTTTATTATTTTCTATGTGGATATCTTGCCACCCATCACCATCTTTTAAAAACGTCTTTCCATTGAATGGTATTGGTAACCATGACTTGTAAAAATCATGTTCCTATAGATGTAGTTTTATTTCTGAACTTTCAATTCTGTTCCATTCATCTATAAGTCAATTCTTATGCTGAACCACAGTAACTTGAACCATTGATTTGTTCTAAGTTTTGAAGTCAAGAAGTATGAGTCCATCTTTTTTGTTCTTTTTCAAGATTTTTCAGTCCCTTGCAATTCCATATGATTTCTAAAACAAGCTTGACAATTTCTACAAAGAAATCACCTTGGGTTTTGATAAGAAGTGCATTGAATCTATAGATCAATTTGGCAGTATTGCTGTTTTAACAACATTAATCCTTCTGATCCATGAATGTGGAATGGGTTTCCATTTAATAAAATATTAATTAACTACTTTCAACAATAATTTGTAGTTTGTAGTGAATAAATTTTGCACATATTTTGTTAAATTGATTCCTAATTATTATTTTTTTATTTTTGATGTTATTGTAAAGTGGCAAGAGTGAACAATCTTACCTTGTATCTGATCTTGGAGGGAGAACATCAGTCTTTCATCCTTAAATGTGATATTAAACAAATTTCATATCCATGGGATAAATCCCACTTGGTCATGGTAGATAATTCTTTTTATGCTACTGGATTCAGCTTGTTAGTATTTCATTGTGATATTCTGAACACCTTGTAATAGAGGACCATTCTTGTGTTTGTACTATTAACCACAACCATCATCCACCACCAAAACTACTATGTTATACAGTCCCTAGATTATGCTCTAGCTTTCTTGCAATTGCCATTAAGCTCCTTAGTCTATGCCATTATATTCACTTATAATGTGTTACCATCAACTCTATCCATTTCCTCATATCTATAATACATCTTATTAATCATTCTACATACATTCAGCATTACCTCCCCTTTCTCATCACACATTCTAACTCTTAGTAACCTAGAGCAGGGCTTCTTAACCTTTGTTTATTTAATAATTTTTTTTTATTTTTGAAAAGATACTTAGATTACATAAATATTACATAAAAAATATAGGAATTCCCATATGCCCCACTCCCCACACCTCCCACACCCTCCCACAGAAACATCCTTCATTACTGTGGCACATTCATTGCAATTGATAAATGCATCCTGGGCCTTTGCCATTAAGCACGGACCATAGTTCACATTGTAGCCTACACACTCTCTCACACAGTTCTGCATGTTATGTGATGATATGAAATGGCCTAGTTGGATGGGGGGCATTTGGGAGAGGATACAGATGGAGCAGGCTTCTAGGGAGTGTGTGAGTGGTCATTTTGTCATAATGTGTTGTATCAGTGGTGGAGACCCACATAATGAGTGGGAAGGAGTTGGGCTCCCAACCTGGGGAGGACTGTGTTTTTTTTTTTTTCCACAAATAGAGAGACAGGATCTCTTGAGAGCATAAGCAGTTCCTAATAGGGGAGGACAAACCAGTGTGTGAAGACCCCAGTGTTGTTGCATGTAACTATGAATCATAGCCTTTTTTGTTCCATGGATCCCTTTGCCAGTCTCTGAAAACCACAGACCCCTTCTCAGAATGTAGCAGCAGATAATTTTATGATGCTCAACATCGGCATGTCTTTAAATTAAATTTTAGGATTATTCAAAATTACATTTTACAACTTTCCCATAATTTCAATACCTTATAACCTGACATGGTTCCACATCTGCTCAAATGGTCATTTTTGCCAAACATTTAGAAATTTGAGTTTTCCCAGAGCATCATAAAACCATTCTGCCATCCTTACCAACCTTTTTGCAGGCAGTTATCCTGAGTTATCCTGAGTGCATGTACACTCAGAACATGCCGCATCAAAATAAAAATCATACTAAGTCCACATTATATAGTATATTATTTAATGAATATATCACACCCACACCAACACATCCCCACAAGAATAATGATGTTTTAAAATGCATAAAATAAAATTACAAAGGAAATCAGTTACATATATTGAGATAAAGTTACTAAAATAAAAAACATGATATAATACTACACATTGCTTCTTTCTTAATACATTAAATAATTCAATACATCAAAAACATAGGAAAGTTAAAGTTAAATTTTATTTTTTTTAAAGACATGTCAATGTACAGATTGTTGTTTATCTTGAATAAGAACATTAAACTGTGGAGTAGTATTTGACAAGGCAACATGCATGTCATGTTGGATATCTAATCTAGTTTGATTTTTTTTTTTCATTATTGCAAGTGTTGAAAATCCCAATTCACAAAGATATATTGTTGCAAATGGAATCAAAGCTTCCATAGCTTGTTTTATAAAGACAAGGATAGGTTTCTTGCAGGGAACACCAGAATTCTACAAGGCTTTTTGATCTAAACTCCAATTGTAGCAAGGTTTTTGTCCTAAGATCACTGAGTTCATATTTGGTTAAATCAACACCTTTGATACAGTTTATATCAGAAAGAAAAGGATGGCAGATCCATGGTTCAATTTTCATGCCATCAAAATAGATATAACTAAGATCTGTAATGTTTCCAAGTGTTTGCAGATATCTCTTTTCAAAAAGAAAAAAATGGCAGATAATTTTGTACTTCAACTCCATCTTTGTAAGGCGCTTCCTCTGGAAGTTTGCAAGAATGTCAGCCTCTACTCTCTTCTTCCATATTGGTAACTTAGCCAGGAAAGCTTGTAGTATTTCAGTTGCATCCATAATGGTGACATCACAACTTTGAATAGAAATACTTATCTCATTCATATCATGAAAAATAAATGCCAGGTAAGCCAACCCATGGATAAAATCCTTTCTTTCAAAATGTTCTTACAGTGCGTTTTCTTTTTCTTACAGAAAAAATGAAACATCTGCCCTTAGTTCAAATAAACACTTCAAGACTTGTCCTCTTGAAAGCCAGCACACTTCTGTGTGGTAGAGAAGGACTTCATATTCTGCTCCCAGTTCTTGACAAAATCTTTTAAAATTACAATGATTCAGATAGTTTTTTTGATAAAGTTGATAACTTTTATGGCTGTTGACAAAACTTTCAGGATTGTTGGAAAAGTCTTTGTTGCCAGTGAATGTCTGGGTAAAAAGCAATGAATGATGACAACTTGAGGAGCTTCTTTTTTCACTAAAGTAGCAAAATCAGATATATTACCAAGCATAACAGGAGCTCCATCAGTGCAAAGAGAATGAAGTTTTTCTTTCTAATCAAAGAATTGTTTGTGGAAAAAAAAAAAAACTTTTTACCATTTCAAAAATGTAGATGGCCTTTTTATTTTCCAAAAGAGACTCACAAATAATAATTCTTTGATGGTGTCAGCATGCATATAGCAAACAAAAACAAGGAGCTGACTACATTAAGAGATGTCGATAGTTTCATCCAATTGCATACTGAAGGGGAATGGTGAGGCTGAAAATTCTTGGATGACCTGTATTAAAATATTAACAGAAATATCAACTATTTTAGAATGTATTTCTTTGTCATTTGACAAGGAAACCACTTCCAGTTTCTTCCTCTGTTCCAGTCCTCAAATCAATTTGACCATTTCCAGTGCAAATGGCTTTATTACATTCTCCAAAAGTGTGGGGCTTCTTTTGCTTGGCAATCTGGTAAGCAATTTTATAGGATGCTTCAAGCTGAGGCTCTCATGAAATGGCAAATCCAAGTTTTGGAAGCATCCCTGCTTTTCCATATTGAGTTTTTTTCCCATGAAAAAAAACTCACATCTTTAGATGCATTCTTAGCATGGACAGACATGAGATGGTCTTTCAATTTTGCTGGCTTTATACTTGGATTCACAAGAATTTTTCTATGCAAAAAACATTGCAGATTTTGAGTTCCATCACATTCATTAATACAGGTAAAACAAAATAATACATAACTTTCACCATACTTCCTTTTCTTCAACACTTCAACTTAAATTGGGTCTGTAAAATAAAATATATAATTGGACAGTTTTTAACACAGTATTTTGTAAGGTTTTTAAGTAATGTTTGATAAATATGCACATAAATAATATTTAACTCTCAGATAGATATGTGGATTGCAGCAGAGCAGAATTCATGTCCTTTCTGGAATTTGGTATTATTCCTGGACTTGTGTACAAATTTCTGTGGATTTCAGAACCTTCCTAGAAACCTAACAGCAAAGAAAAAATACAACCTATGTGGACATTTACAGATATCTCTAGGATCACAGATGTTTCTACACTGCAATATCAGCAACTGAAAACATAAACATTGTTTGCATGGATGGACAAACTCATTGTGGATGTGCCTGATATACATTCTTAGCCAGTGTGTCTATTCATGTTAAAAATAACTTATTTATGAAAAGTTATGAATTATCATTTAAACTGACCAGTTTTGTAAAATTTTAAAAATCAATGTAACCAACTTACCTACTTTCATTTATTTGTTAACAAACAATTGTAGACAGAAAAATACTTAAATGTAATGCAGTCACTGGGCAACCAAAGTGAGAATGCTTGACTTCACCATTTGGTAAATGAACGATTCCTAGGTATTGAGTTGCCAGCAAAGATTAGGTAACAAACAGATAAGATTCCTTGAGCTGGCAGGAAAAGTATACACATTTTCTCTGCACAACAAAGGTGATCATGTTGTCTGGATAAAATGTGCAAGCATCTTTGTGTTTGTCAAATAAGACAATTTTGACCTGTCATTTTTCATGCTTTGGTTATTAATTATGTCATAACTGTGTTTCTTTGATATGATTGCTTATCTAAAAACATGGCTGGCATCACAGTTAACACATTTTCAACACAAGTGGCTTGGTCAAAATCACTAATAATCACACAGCATGTGCTGAATATGTTATGTATTTCAGGCATGTTTTATTTCATGAGTTTATATTTTTCACCTTGTATTTTTATTTTTTGTTATAGTTACATTGATTATAGCTATGCTGAGTGAAATTTTGACATCTATAACTTGTGCCAACTCTTTGATTTATCCTTAGAAAATGGCACTCCTATACCTCCAATGATCAAAGACACTACACCACTCAGGAGATCTCTTTCTGTTTGTCAACTATAATGTGTTGCCAAATAGTTGGCCAACTACATCACACAATAGCTTGTACACAGTACTGTGGCCATGTGTGGTCTAGTGTCAGGTTGAACAAGTACCATAATTTCAAAGTATGGATGAGCGTAAAAATTTTTTGAGATATGCAACAACTCTAATATGATATGAAATGATTACTAATGTAATTTATTGCATGCATTCATAAGTGAAGGAAATGCTAGATTTCACTTGGAGGTCAGAGAAAATATTGATTCTTTTCAATTCAAGCTCATGGACCCCCTGAAATTTTTCCATGGACCCCTTGGGTGTCTTTGGACCCCTGTTAAAAACCCCTGCCTTAGAGGCAGGACTGATACTGGATTTGAGCCTGCAGGCAGGGCTTCTCTAGAACTAAGCATACAGCTGGGACTGAAACTTCAGCTGAGCATGCATTTGGGCTTAATCTAGAGCTAAGCATGCAGGTGAGATTTAAACCAGTGTTGAGCATGCAGGTAGAGCTTAAACCAGAACTGACTATATTCAGGTGAATCTTAAAATAGAATTAAGTTTGCAGACCAGACTTAAACTTGACCTGATCTTGCAGGTCAGGCTTCAACTTGATCTGAGCCTGGAGGCAAATTTGTCTACAAGATGAACTTGCAAACAAAATTATCTAGAGTTTAGTGTGTAGGTGGGGCTTAATCTAGAGCTAACCAAAGAAGAGGGACTGAGACTTGATCTGAGGATGCAGGCAGAGTTTAACCTACAGCTGACCATGGAGTCAGGATTTAATTTACAGCTGACCAAGCAGGAAGGGCTTAAACTAGAGCTGGTCATGCAAGTGGGGTATAATCTAGAGCTGAATCATGATGTGGGAAATTAAACTAGAGCTGATCAAGTAGACAGGGCTTCCTGTCTCTCCAAGCCAGCAGCTAGAGTAATCCTGTTAAATCAAAGTCTGATAATGTTAGGCTGCTGCATAGAACGCTCTAAAGACTCCCCATGCTCAGAGCTAAAGCTAAGGTTAGTTCCTGCTGTCATCCAGAAATTTCTACAGACTCAGGTTCTGGCATAGCCCCTGTTCCAGCATGGGCCCTTGGTCACCCTGGAATGTGCCAGGCATACTCTAGTAGAAGCCTGATTATCCAGGCAGAGGAACAGCAATGCAAAGGCCCTCAGCAAGGCAGGGCCCAGCCTTGGCTCCAACTCTGGATTCTCAGGACAGCCTCCCTGGCCACCTTAGCTATACCTCCACACACACCCAACACCACTTTCCATCCTCCTTCTCTGCTCTGCTTTTCTCCATTTCAGCTGAGTTTTCTTATTTACTGTCTGCCTCCCCAGCTGGGATGTGAGCTCCAGGAGGGCAGAGTTTTGTCTAATTTCTGTGGTATTTTCATGTCCAAGAATACCATATAAATGAGAGTTCCTAGTTAAATGAATTAAAACATGACAGAAAAATGGCACAGTGCTCAATAAAATAAGGAAGAATCCCCAGGATTACGAAAGGACAGAAAGTGTAGTGAAATTTGATAAACAGACATTTGCTTTGTGTTTTTTATGTTTTTTTTTTTCCAAACTCAAGATAGTAGTAAGTAACATAAAAAAAAGTCAACTTCCTCTGTGGTTTCTTTCTCTTTTTTTGTTGTTGTCTTGAATATGACAAGACCTCTCCTTAGGAAGACTTATGGAATGTGGATGCCTCAGGGTTCCTGAATTCTGCTGCATTCCACAGATGAGTAGACTGAGGTCTAAGGGACAATGTAGTCCACCTGGAGACAGCTCTTTGGGGCAGTGCAGCTCACCCTGGCTCTCACCCCTCTGAGGACTAACCCAGGGCACTTCCTCCTTAGTACTTCTCAGGAGCTGAAGGCAGGAGCACAGGTACAGACAGGCCCTGGAGACTCCTGCTGGGTGTGGGCAGTTTAAAAGTCCAGTGACAATGTTCCATGACACCTTATTACATGAAGAATCAGAAGACTGTGGTTCATTTTTATGTTTCAGAAGAGGCAGCCCTGGATGCTAACATGGGTTTAAATATGTTGATGCAGGGACGCCTCAGGAAGGGGTTTAATTTTTATTCTGCTTCTTTGTAAGTGCTGTTGACACCCTTGACCCTCTCCTCCTGCTCTCGGGCCCCTGGTCTGTCCTGCATGATGACTGGTTAAATCCTGAGGTAGAAGCTCTATCATGGTTCTGCAGTGTCCAGTCAGTGAACACAAAGTTGGTTCCTGCAGAGGCCTTCTCTGACAGTGAGAGGCTCTAGTCAGTAATTCCTGCCCAGCAGAGGCTGGTGGGTATTGAAGGGTCTCAGGATATTGAGAGGACACCTCTGTGAGTGTCTTGATATTTGTGCCACCATAATCAGATGTTTGGACAAGAGAGTCTGGGAGCACCAGTTTATTTGGGAGGGAGACCAGAAAGCACACAGAAAGGCATGGGGAGCCAAGGTACAGGAAGAGAAGGACCCCAATAATGGGCAAGTTGAAGAGTAGGTCACACCATGGCACCTGGGCTCAGGGCTGCTGAGGAGCCAGAGGCCACCCCTGAGGGAGCTAGAACAGTCTGTCCAGGCAACTGACCCTCTTCCTCAGTAAGAGCTGTCCCTGATGTGGCCTGCAGCTCCTGGAATAGAGCCCTAAATCTGGGCCCTTCCAGGCCATGCTGGTGGCAGTTGAGCTTGCACCTGCAATGCTGAAAAGAGCTGGCAGGGAGGAAAGCTGAGAGGTACAGGTAGTAGTCATGAGGTTCTGTAAACTCTGGCTGCAGGTAAGCTCATAGGCCAGCATGGACACCCTTGAGAGAGGCAAAGTCAGGTGCTCACAGCCCTCAGGATGCTGGACCCACCTCAGAGTAGCTCAGACCAGGCCCATCATGACCAGGGGCACATCCTTGGGAGGACCTGAGTTTCAGGGAGCCATGCAGAAGGGAAGCCTGTGCAGAGCTGGGACAGCCCATGGGTGCTCCTGAAGGGCAGTGACTGCCATCCTGTCCAGCCCCCAGGGCTGCTACTGTCTGCAGCTCCCCATCCAGCAGAGGTGGCTGGCACAGGGCTCCAGGATGGAGCAGCAGGACAGGCTTCAGAATGGTGGGGTCCAGTGCAAAGTAAATGTGGGGACCCATGTTCAAAAAGCAGGCAAATTGCCATTATAGCTTCTAAAATGCAAACTTTTTTCCTTTTTATGCAGTCTCTCCACTTGCCATGATGCTTTTCCTTTGTTATTTAATCTGGTGTTCTCTTGGGCACAGGCATATACATGGGGTGAGTGCAGAATCTCACAGGCATCTCCAAGCACACACATGGCCCACTGGCTGCTGGGGCCCCCTCCAGATAGCCACCAGACCCACAAGCCATGTTCTCAGCCAGAGGAGTCATGTCAAGCATCTACCCATCCCACAGCTGGCTGCTGCAACCCATGGAAAATGGCCAATGCTGAAGGACACTGCATCCTCATTGTAGGGACATACTCTGACCAGGGGGAGCAAGGACCTTGCCCCACTTGGAGTTGCTCTGGCTGTGCTCATGTCAGGCTGGGGCTGGGACAGTGTGACCAGGCTCCCCCACAGACACTGCATGTCACACCAGCCTAAACCTCCCAGAAGGGCAGCCAGGGCACCAGGAGTTGGAGTAGCAGGCAGCTGAGACATGTCCAGGGAGAAGGGGCAGTGGGAGGCAGGCCTGCACCCCACAGAGCCTGCAGGCCCCAGCACTTGCACCATTACTCCATCAGACTCCACTTACCAAGCACACTTTCAAAGATACAGTTAAGAATCTCAAGGTGAGAATAACAGAGCACTGAACCCCAAGAGCAGGTCCCTTTGAGCATTTACCATGCCCAGCAAGGTGCCTGCACCCCTGCAGCCCTCTGGAAGGGCAGGCCAGTGTCCATGCAGACAATAAAGAATGTGCCTTAACAGCCATTCTTATGAATCACAACTTCACCCAGGGCTTATGAGGATAGTGGAGGAGGAGGAAAATGCACCTCATATCCAAGAGAAATCCGGGCAACAGAGGCAAGTCATGGTGTCATTTTTACACTTACACAGTATGGAAGGAATTTGGGACACTTGCCAGATGGGGTGTAGCAGGATTTGACCTCAAGTCCCCTTGTCCACTATGCTCTGTCTGCCCTGTCACCCCAGGTCCAAGGTTGCCCATGGTGGGGAAAATGGAGACCCCCAATGGCTCAGTGCTAGGGCTCCCTCAGCCTGGCTGAGGCCTGGCCACTTCTCCCAGCCCATGAGTCTCCCAAGTAGCTGGGATGGAAATTTACCACACATTCTGTGGTCACTGCCCTATCCTTTCTATGTTCCTGTCCAGAGAGGGACCCTGGCCTCAAGACCTCCATTTGGAAGTCCAGGTTCTTCCAGGCCCTGTGACTTGGGGATAGACTCCACTCTGCTGCTAAAGAGGAAATACACCCAAATCATCCTCCACCATTTGATGGCAAGAGGTTGGTGAGAGCTCCGGTGGCTGGGAACACTCCTTGTGTCTCAGGGAGCAGAAGTCAGTTGCTCCATTGACAGGTGGTGAGGAGTGGGAGCAGGGGACAAGGCAGGCATCCACACCCCACACCTGAGCTTTCTCTGACTCATGGCACATGCCATTAAGGTTCTGAAGACCTGCACCCTGGATACCTGCAGCAGCTTCAGGCCTTGGGGCACCCACCCCACCCAGGCTGCCAGAACTTACAGTGGTGCAGTGGGTCTCATGTTCACATGGACATCAGGGCAGGGCAACAGGTGAGTATGGGCAGAAAAAAGCAGACCCAGCTCTGCATGCAGTGAATGAACAGGGCACAGGTGGATGGAGAATGCAGTAGGAGGGAGATGGGAAGGAGGAGACCTGAGTCTGGGCTTGAGCTCCAGGCCAGAAGCCAGCACAAGAGCAATGTGTTCAGCCTGTAGCTAGCCCAGCCAGCCCAGCCTTGAACTTTCAGTCCCACAAAGCTCAGAAGCCTGGTAGTCATCCTGATGCCCATGGCTGGCTTTGTCTATGCATGTGTGGTGACAGGACTGGCCTCCTCTCCTGGATACTGTTGGGTTTCATCTGTGTGCTCCCCTGAAAGCCCAGCCGACCAGACCTTAGTCATTTCACTTGTCCTCCTGATTGCCAGCTTTCAGGCCTTGCAGTGTGTCCAAATCCAGAGAGGGGTTGGTAGCCTTAGGGTCAGACGGGGCAGGGTTGAAGTCTGATTGATGGGGTGGGGTGTGGCAGGTGGGAGGGGAGAAGGTGACAGATGGGAACTGGGCAGACAAAGATCCCTTGTCCAGTACTAGTGAGTCCAGTAGTGATGGTGAAAACTGAAATTTTATTTTGACACAGTCTCAGACCTGGGCAAGCAAGGCAGGCTCCGGTTTGAGTAAGCCTCAGGGGCCTTGTTCTTACAATGCCTTCTGGAAGTAATTTAAGGTCCCTGGTGTTGCTGGGACTGGCGTTGGCAATCAGAGTCTTCTGAATTGGACCCACTGGTTGAATGGAGCCTTTCTCCTTTGACAGGGCCAAGGACAGTTCCTAGGAGCCTTCCCAGCCAGAACTCTTCTTCAAGTGGGTGAATAAAGAGAGAGTCTAGCCCCAGGTGTCATAACATTTCTTGTAGAACCAGGAAGAGTAGATGGTGCTCTTGACCTTCTCACCTACATGTTTGTAGTTCCATGAGAGGACCATGGGATGACTTGGACTTGGCTTTTTCTTGTGAGGCCTCTAGCCCCTAAGGACCTTCTTCTTCACCAGGTCTGCATTTCTCCAGGAGAAGTAACCTAGGAGCAGGGAAGCATGGCTTCCCCCACTTCTACATTGCAGAAGTAGAATTTCCTCTGGAAATAAAGAGGAAACGACATCACCCTCCTTATTTTCTAAGGGCTTTCCTGTTTCCCTCAGTGACATGTGCTTTTCCATCACACATGGACAGACTAGGGATCTTCTCAGGCCTTTCCTGCCTTGGAATGGTTTTGGCAGTGGGTGGGTTGGTGAAGGAAGACCAAGTTGGGTGGCCTTTTTTCCTCCACCCTAGTGCACACATACGCAACTGGCAAGCCTCTCCACTTTCTGGGTGGATGAGCATTGGCCTCAATTGGAAAGAACTGTTAATGCTTTTATTTTTTACAGTATTCTGTGGAGGAAAAATGAGGCTTAGGTGGAATTCAGTACCAAATATCTTTGATCTTCTCAGACATGAGTTTGGGAATGAGGCAAGCTCTGGGCTGTTTGTTTCGGTTATGCAGTGCCCAGATCATTGTTGCAAGAGAATGTCCCACATGACAATTGGCTGTGTTTGGGGCAGAGATGTTTGGGTCAAGGGCTTGGACCTTAGAGTACATAAGAGTTAAATATGGGAAGAAGAAGAAAGTCTGCTTTGAGGTGGGAGTTCAAGAATTTGAATCAAGTTAAATCCCCATGTGGCTTATGGGAGTCAATCTAGCTTCATGATTAAGAGCCTGAACTATGGAGTTGGATTATACCTGGCTCTGAATCCTACCTCAGGCATTTACCAACTGTGAGCTGTTTGGCCTTTGACTGAAATTCTCTGTGCCATACTTTTGTCTTCTTTCAAATGGTGATAATAATGAAATTGAAAAAATTATCATATAAGTGATCATGAGAAGGAAGAAGCAGTTTAGTCAAGGCTATCCTTGACTTCACTAACAATCTCACTCAAGTCTTTCTAGTTCATGCCCACTCCCATGAGTGGCATGAGCTACTGATTAGTAAATTTAGCTGGCTAAAGTATAACCCTAAGAACATATAAAGTTTGAACCTGTCCACATTGGAAAGAGGCTGGTAGCCACCATTTTGACTCCACCCCCAGCATGAGGGGAAACTGGCCTGAATGAAAATCACAGTGATAGTAGAGACCAGTTTCTTTCACACAGATTGGCCTGCAGCTCTAGCCTAGGCTTCAGCCTCACCTTTAGCAGGGAGGGAATCTGGCAAGCCCTGCACCAGCCTATCCAGGTAACAGCAGGTACATTTGGCTGGCACAGACTGAATAACTGGATGTCAACTGGGGCAACTGTGGTCATCTTGGACCTGCACTGCATATATTCCTGCTCAAATCTGCATTTCCATCACCACCCCAGGCAGAGGAGAAAGGGGCATGAAGCTTCATCAGCCTGTCTGGGCAACTACAGTCTAGGCCTACCTGACTTGGATTATTCCAGACAGCTGTGGCTCTATCCCTTTACTGGGAAAGGAAAACATTGGGAGAAGCTTCATTGGTACTTGAGGCAATGAGGCAGCTCGAAACTCCACAGCTTATAGCACCAACTATATCCTTGGCTGCTACTACAAAACCAGCAAGAGAGAAAGGGAAAGAAGTCCTAAACTAAAGAGAAAAACTGCACCCAGAATAAATACTCTAGTAAGCCAGATGCAAAGACAACAACAAAAAATTACAATCCACACCAAGAAACAGGAAGATATGGTCCAGTTAAAGGAATAAGATAACCCTCCACATGACATAAAGATGTTTAGACAACTAATCATAGATGCTCAAACAAATCTCCTTAATAAATTCAATGAAATGCTAAAGAAATTAAAAATATTAAGAAGACATTGGATGAATACAAAGAACAATTTGAAAGCATACATAGAAAAATAGCAGCTCTTATGGGAATGAAAGGTGCAATAAATGAAATAAAAAATACATTGGAATCATATAATAGCAGATTTGAGGAGGCAGAAGAAAGTATTGGTGAGCTTGAAGAAATTGCCTCTGAAAGTGAACATACAAAAAACAGATGAAGAAAAGATTGGAAAAACTTAAACCAGTTCTCAGGGAACTAAACGACAGCAAGAGACATGCAAACATATGTGTAATGGGTGACCCAGAAGAAGAAGAGAAGGGAAAAGGGGCAGAAGGAATATTTGAGCAAATAATGGTAGAAAATTTCTCAACCCTCTTGAAGGACATTAATATCCATGTCCAAGAAGCACAATGTACTCCCATCTGAAAAAATCTGAATAGACCAACTCCAAGACACATACTAATCAGAATGTCAAATGCCAAAGACAAAGAGAGAATTCTGAGAGCAGCAAGAGAAAAGCAATGCATAACATATAAGAGATACCCAGTAAGATTAAGTGCTGATTTCTCACCAGAAAACATGGAAGCAAGAAGACAGAGGTATGATATATTTAAGATAATGCAAGAGAAAAACTTCCAGCCAAGAATCTTATATCCAGCAAGATTGTCTTTCAAAAATGAGAACGAGTTTAGAATATTCACAGGTAAACAGAAAATGAGAGAATTTGTAACCAAAAGACCCTCTTTGTAGGAAATACTAAAGGGTGAGCCACTGCCTGAAAAGAAAAAACAGAAGAGAGAGGCTTGCAAGAGAATCTAGAAATGAAGATTATATCAATAAAAGTAACTGAAAGTGTCAAAAGAATGGTGAAAATAAAATATGGCAGATAAAATCCAAATATTCAGGAATAAAGTTAACCAACGATGTAAAGCACTTGTATTCAGAAAACTACAACTCATTGTTAAAAGAAATGAAAAAACATCCTACATAATTGGAAGAACATTCCATGTTTATGGAACTGGAAATCTAAAAATCTTTAAGATGTAAATTCTACCCAAATTTATATACAGATTCAATGTAATCCCCCAAAAAATTACACCAGCATTTTTTAAATAAATGGAAAACATGATTATCAAATTTATGTGGAAGGGTAAGGGGCCCTGAATAGACAGAAACATCTTAAAAAGGAAACGTGAAGTTGGAGGACTCTCCTTCCTGGACATTCAATCGTATTACCTAGCTACAGAGGTAAAAACAGCATGGTATAAAGATGGACACATGGACCAATGAAATCGAATTGATGGTTCAGAAACAGACTCTCCCATCTATAGTCAAGTGATTTTTGACTAGTCTGTCAAAGCTTGGGTAGAAAGTCCATTCAACAAATGGTACTGAGAAAACTGGATATCCATAGCAGAAGAAGGAAAGAGGACCCATATCTCACACATTATACAAAAATTAACTGAAAATGAATCAAAAATCCAAATATAAAAGCAAGAACCATAAAGCCTCTAGAAGAAAATGTGGGAAAATATCTTCAAGACCTGGTGGTAGGTGGTGGATTCTTAAAGGAAATAAGAGGAGGACTGAGATAGACTACTGATATTTAATGTATGTAGAAGTTTTAATTAACTTTACTATAAAAGTATGGAAATGTAAGACTTCATGGGTAACTCATTATAGTGAGTAACAGCTGGTTTATAAAGGGGGAAATGGATGAAAATGTTAGTCTAGAGATGTAAATGCTAATTTTAAAAAACCTAGAGAATAATCTGGGAATGAATAGCACAGAGTCCTGCTATGTTCTCAAATAGAGGGGCAGGAGAATCTCGAGAGCATAGGCAGTGCCTAGTAGGGAAGGACAGGCCAATATGTCAAGCCCTCATTGTTGTTGCAAGTAACTAAGAATGTTGTTCTTCAAGGAGTGAAACTTGATAGTTGCCTTGGGTCCTGACAGGAGGGAGAGGAAGTGATGGAGTTTCAAGTAAAGGCCATGACTACTGACAGAAAGCAGGTCACCTTGGAATGTAATAAACAAGCTCTCCAGTCTCATGCTCTAGAAGCTGGGTGGGAAAACGTCCTGAGACAATGCCTGTAAATTGCAGAAATGTAAAAGAGCTGAGTCATTGACCTTTAAGACTTGTTGATTTCAGCTCATGTGTAACTGTTAAGTTTCTATTACCTTTGCACAGGCGCACATGTATTTTGATTACTAAATAAAAACCACGCTCTATGAGGTGGCTGGGCTCTTCTATCCACATCGGATGGAGAGTTCCCTGATCCCAATTTTTCTTCTCTTTGTCTTATTCTTTCTTTCTCATCCACAGCGCCATTTTCACGGACCCAGATCCTGAATGCCAACATATGGCACCCGAACAGGGATGCTGAAAATGAAACTTTTTTTTCAGTCAGTGTGTGGACCAAGGAGCTCCTGAGAGTGGTTTTAAAGAAAAAGAAAATAGAAAAGGTAAGCTTCATCCTTGGAATCATCAGAGTAATGGGTAATCAGCAGTCAAACTTTGAAGAGTTCTCTAGAGTGTTAAAATTTTTATTTTATGTTATTTTTTTTTTGAAAGAACACTAAATTTATTTATTTTTTTTTAAATATATATGCATATATGTGTATTTGCTTACAA
>JAKSZT010032311.1:1080770-1101323 GCA_026826555.1 Tolypeutes matacus | reverse complement strand
CCCATCCCCCAACATGCAACCACACTCTATCCCTTTACCATAGATTATGTCCATATGGGTGATGGCTCAAAGCCTGCTCTTCTCTTACTCTCCCTTGTTAACCTATCTTTCAGACAATGGTTCTCAGAGACTGCTCACTTTCCTCAGTTCAGATCAGTGAGGTCATATACTGTTCATCCTTCAGTGCCTGGCTTGCTTCACTCAACATAAGGTCTTCAAGATTCATCCACATTATTCCATGTGTTAGCACTTTGTTCCTTCTTACAGCTGAGTAATATTCCATTGTATGTATGTACCACATTTTGCTTATCCATTCGTCTGTTGATGGGCACCGGGGCTGATTCCAACTTTTGGCAATGGTGAACAATGCCGCTATGAACATTCGTGTGCATGTATCTGTTTGTGTCTTTGCTTTCAGTTCTTCTGGGTATATACCCAGCAGTAGAATTGCTGGATCATACGGAAGATCTATTGTTAGTTTTCTGAGGAACCGCCAAACTGTCCTCCACAGTGGCTGGACCATACCACAGTCCCACCAGCAGTGGATGAGGGTTCCTATTCCTCCACATCCTCTCCAACATTTAGTGTCTCCTGTTTTTTTTTAATAGCTGCCATTCTGATGGGTGTAAGATGGTATCTCATTGTAGTTTTGATTTGCATTTCCCTAATAGCTAGCAATGTTGAGCATTTTCTCATGTGCTTTTTAGCTATTTGTATTTCTTCCTTGGAGAAATGTCTATTCAGGTCCCTCACCCATTTTTAAATGGGTTGTTTGTCTTTTTATTTTTGAGGTGTAGGATTTCTTTATATATGCATGATATTAGGCTCCTATCAGATATATGGTTGCCAAATATTTTCTCCCATTGGGTAGGCTGCCTTTTTAATTTCTTAATTACATCCTTTGAGGTGCAGAAGTTTTTAATTTTGAGGAGATCCCATTTATCTATTTTTTCTCTTGCTGCTCGTGCTTTGGCTGTGAAGTTCATGAAACATCAGGCTTTTCTATGTATAGGATCATGTCGTCTGCAAATAATGAAATTTTTACTTCTTCTTTTCCAATCTGGATGCCTTTTATATCCTTTTCTTGCCCCAGTTCTTGAGCAAGTACTCTAAGAAAATGTTAAATAGGAGTTGTGATAGTGGGCATCCTTGTCTTGTTCCCAATCTCAGAGGGAAGGCTTTTAGAATTTCACCATTGAAGATGATATAGTTTTGGGTTTTCCATATATACCCTTTATCATATTCAGAAAGCTTCCTTCTATTCCTATCTTTTGCAGTGTTTTTATCAGGAAAGAATGCAGTATTTTGTCAAATGCTTTTTCTGCATCTATAGAGATGATCATGTGATTTTTTTCTTTCAACTTGTTTATGTGGTGTATTACATTGATTGATTTTCTTATACTGAATCATCCTTGCATACCCGGGAGGAAACTCACTTGGTCATGGTGTATAATCCTTTGATATGTTGTTGAATGCAATTAGCAAGTATTTTGTTGAGGATTTTAGCATCTAGGTTCATTAGAGAAATTGGTCTGTAATTTTCCTTTCTTGTGGTATCTTTGGTTTTTTTTTTTTTTTTTTATGGGTAAAAATCAAAATTCTCACAATACATACAAACATTTGTAAAATGATATATAAATATATATGTATATATGTGTATTTGCTTACAAAAATGTTATTTTTTATATATATATATACATATATTTTAAGAGGTGCTTAGATTACCTAAAATATTATACGGAACCCACTCGGATTCCCATGTTGCCCACCTCCCACACCTCCCACCACATCCAACACAAACATCTCCCATAGTGTGGCCCACCAACCTCAATGAACTTACACATCCTGGAGCCTTGCCACCAACCATAGACCACAGTTCACACTGTAGACCACACTCTCTCCCACTCAGTTCTGAGTGGTGTGTGCTGATTTAAAATGGCCTACATCCATTGCCACAACAGTACTCAGGACAACCTCCAACTCCCAAAGAAGCCCCTGTATTTCAACTGCTCATCCCCTCCCTACCCAAAAAACTGTCAAGTGGCCACTGGCTCCACCTCATTGTTATAATTTCTTGCATTGCAAGAATCACCATATGTGAGCAAAAGAATACCATCAAGTCCACTCTAGTCCATAGTTCTTCCCCCAATCCAGAGGCGACTGGGATGGTGATGTCCACTCCAACTCCAAGTGAGAGAGGGCTTATATCCCATGGATATGGTGGGTGGGATGATCCTGCCTGCAGATGCAGGCCCTCTCCATTCCCTGGGATGGCCATTTCCCATCATTGTCTCCTCACCAGGTGACTTGGATGAGTCCATTGAGCTGTAGGGTAGGAGTTGCAGCTCCACCTAGATTTCATGCACACCTGGCACATAGGTAGGTGGGAGGCTCCAGTCTCTGGAAGTATACCTAAGAAACTCCAGCATCACATATAGGTTTGAATAGAAGGGCCTGGTGAACCATGTGCAGGGAGGACTTATTTGAGTCTAATTCTGTCACTCTCAGGAGCACAGATTACAAAATAGAACCCACTGATAAGGCATCAGTCTCTGGGGCTATCCCCCCTTATATAAGACCAGGGTGTCTCCAGAGCTCTCAGGAACCCCACTGAGTGGGGTGATAGGCACTTAGATGTTCTATGAGCTCCTACTGAGGTGTGCGTAAGAGTTACCTCTGGGATGACCTCCCGACTCTCTTTGAAGTCTCTTAGCCACTTGAACTCATTTGTCTTTACCGTTTCCCCCTTTTATTCAAGGTCTTTTTCCAGTTGTGTTGCCAGTTGGCACTTGGGAAAAGTTTTCAATTAGCAATAATCGTGCCTCGGATAAACCTCATTGGCTACGATACTGCCACTGCACAAAGCTGCCAGTTGGCACTTGGTATTAATCCCTCGTTGCCAGGGAGGCTCATCCCCGGGAGTCATGTCCCACGTTGGGGGGAAGGTAATGCAATCATATGCTGAGTTTGGCTTAGAGAGAGGCCACATTTGAGCAACAAGGAGGCTCTCAGGTGGCAACCCTTAGGCACCCCACAACTGCAGGCTAAGTCTCATTTGCAAGAGCAAAAACTCACAAGGGTAGTCATCAATAAAAAAAAAAAAAACATCAGTGGGTCATCCTATTTTGACAGGCACTGTCCCTACACTGCACCGGTGTAACTATTAAATCCTCGGCTTTTGAAGAACTTTTTTTCTTGTACAGAAATATTGTTATTGGTTTCAGCCACAAGGGCAGGATATTTTAAACCTGGAACAATGGAAGTTAGTGATGAAAGCTTTAAAAAAAGCTCATCAAAAGGGAGAGATAATTCCTCTTCATGTACGGTCTTTGTGTAGTCTTATTTCTGTTGCTCTTGAACCTTTACAATCAGATGAAGATGAAGATTTTAAACAGGATACTGCTATTGCTGGACTGATAGCAGAACAAGTGAATGGTGATTTTAATGAAAATATACATGAAAAGGTTAATGAACAGGCAAAAACAGATAAACTCATGTCTAATAAAAAGAAGGAAATGAAAAAGGAAGTTTATGGAACTTTTCCAGCAGTCGCTATGCCATCTGCTCCAAATTATGATTTATTGTCTTTTGAACCAGCATCCGCACCACCTAAGGTGTCTACTGATCTATTGTTTGCAACATTTTTTGACCCTCCAAAAGTTTGTTTTTGTGCCAGCACCGTCCTCCTCAATTATGAAAAGTATAGCACAGGGAAGTAGAGAGGGAGATTCAGAGGCTATGCAACTCTTTTCTACTTTTCCAGTAACAGTAACTCAAATTCCTGTAGATGCTGACAATCCCCAAGGGGGTGTATAATATGAGCATGCTCCTATTCCTTTTAAAACTATCAAAGAATTAAAACAAGCATGCACTCAATATGGTGTAAATTCTCCTTATACTCAAGGATTGGTGCAAGGAATGGCACAAGCAGACAGATTAATACCCTGGGACTGGGATTTGTTAGCTCGAGCTGTTCTTAGTCCAGCAGAATTTTTACAAGTTAAACCTTGGTGGGCTGGTGAAGCTTATTGCAGCACCACAAAGTCAACAGCAAAATCCACCAGTGTCTATTACTGCTGAACAAATATTAGGAATAGGTCAATGGGCTGGAGTCCCTTGCCAAGCTCAATATGATGATATTGCCATTGTACACGTTTGATTGTGCTGCCTAGCTGCCTGGTGACAAATCTCCACCCCTGGACAGGCTGTACAATCATTTTCAAAAATTGTTTAAGGAAATACTGAACCTTACGTTGAATTTGTAGCTAGGCTGGCAGATGTAGTCAACAAGACAGTAACTCATCCTGACCTTAAAGAGATGCTTATTCTGATGTTGGATTTGATAATGCTAATAGTGAGTGTAAAAAAACTTTGCGTCCGATAAAGGCAAATGGAGGTACTTTACAGGATTATATAAGGGCGTGCCAAGACATTGGGTCTAATACATATAACATGACCCTTCTTGTAGCCGCTATAAAGGGACATAGTCCTATGATTGATAATTTAAATTGCTTTAAATGTGGGAAACCAGGTCCTATGAAAAAAGATTGCTGAGCCAAAACTGGTGTAAGAGCTCCTTCTAGTGGCAATAATAGATCAATACCGACTCGTGTATGTCCTATATGTCAGAATGGGTTTCACTGGGCCAAGGAATGCCATTCTAAATATCATAAAAATGGCAGTCTCATTAATAAGTCGGGAAACTTCCAAGCGGGCCTCGCTCAAGGCCCTCAGACAAACAATATGAGCACATTTCCCAACCTAGCTCAAATCTACCCAGTCAGCAACGGAGCAGCTTACTCCAGCCTATAACAGAACTTAAGGCAGTTATTAAAGGCAGTGCAGCTGTCCATCTTCCCTCAGCTGAAACTAAGTTTATTACCCCTTCACTGGGTATACAAAAAATAAGAACAGGAATTAAAGGGCCTATCCCAGAAAACAATGTAGGTTTCATTATTGCAGTCTTACGACCCAAGGTGTTTTAGTATCATTGACTCAGATTTTGATGGAGAAATTTGTTTATTGGTACAAACTTTAACTCCCTATCAAATTGAATCAGGAGATAGCATAGCTCAACTTCTTTTGTTATTGTATCATAAACCTCCTTTAAAATGTGCAGAGGAATTTGGTTCCATCGGGCGTAAAGTTTTTTGGCAAACAGCAATTGGAGATGAAAGGCCTGAAATTACCATAAAAATAAATAGAAAGATATTTTTAGGATTGGTGGATACTCGGGCTGATGTCTCTATTATTGCTAAACGATATTGGCCACAAGCTTGGACTTTGCAAAAGGTGCCTACAGTTTTCACTGGCATTGGCACAATGACAGATGTTTACTAGAGTACTCAGATATTTAAGGTAGAAGGTCCAGAAGGACAAGAGGCTACTCTGCAACCTTATGTTGTGGATGTAGGACTTAATTTACGGGGAAGAAATTTATTATACCAATGGGGAGCTTATTTGAATATTCCTCACACTTCTGATACAGCTAAACATCTTATTACTCACATGCAATATGCTCCCCCTTCCTGACCTGAAACGTGACTTACTGGAGACTACCTGGCCTAGGATATTCAAATTTAGAGTAGGGGCTACTGTTACAAAGGGCTTCACATTGCCTTTAAAATGGCTAACAAACAAACCTATCTTGATAGAACAGTGGCCTCTTCCAAAAGAAAAATTGGAAGCCCTGAAAGAATTAGTGCAGGAACAGGTAATAGCGGGGCATATTGAGCCCTCTACTAGCCCGTGGAATTCTCCAGTTTTTGTAATTAAAAAGAAATTTGGCAAATGGCTCATGTTAACAGATTTGCATGAAATTAACAAAGTTATTCAATCTATGGGGTTTTTACAGCCTGGTTTGCCATCCCCAACTATGATCCCACAAAATTGGCATATTATTATTATTGACTTAAAAGATTGTTTCTTTACTATTCTTCTTAATCCGAATGACAGAGAAAATTTTGCATTTACTATTCCTCCTATTAATCATTCAGCTCTTACTGAATGATATCAGTGGAAAGTTTTACCTCAGGGAATGATGAACAGTCCTACATTATGTCAATCCTTTGTTCACATTCCATTACAAATTTTACAAAACAATTTTCTAAGGCTATAATTATTCATTATATGGATGATACTCTTTTTGCCCCAAGCAATCTTCTGAGCTGAAACAACTCTTTCAGGTGGCTAAAGAAGTTCTTCCTCAACATGGTTTGCAAATAGCAGAAGAAAAATTTCAAAAACAGGTTCCTTTTCAGTATTTAGGTCATACTATCAATAGAAATATTATAACTCCACAAAAGGTCCAGTTTTGAACTGATAATTTACGTAATTTAAATGATTTTCAGAAATACTGGGTGATATTAATTGGGTATGGCTTACTTTAGGAATCCCAACTTATGCTTTAACTAATCTTTTCAATACTCTTAACAGGAGACCCTGACTTAAATAGTCCTTGCATTTTAAGCTCAGAAGCAAAAGAGCAGTTAAAATGGCTAGGAAAAAAGAGTACAAAATAGCCTGCTAACAAGGATAAATATAAATCTTCCAATTTCTCTTTTAATATTGCCATCTTGCCCTTCCCCTCCTGGGATACTTTGGCAAGAGGAGGGCATAATAGAATGGATATTCCTACCCAACAAAGATACAAAAAAACTTCATACTTATCCTGAAAAAATCTCAGCAATAATATCAAAAGGCCGTATTCACCTGAGACAGCTTATGGCTAGAGATCCTGATAAAATCATACTAGACCTTACAAAGCAGGAGCTTTCTCAGCTCTGGCAGCTCAGTAACTCTTGGCAAGTGGCCTTAGCAGATTTTATTAGAATAATTGACAATCACTTCCCAAATTCAAAATTTTTACAGTTTTTAAAACATACTTCATGGATTCTTCCTGAGATTGTCAAACAACAACCACTCTCTGCTGTGCCAACTTACTACACTGATGGCAGCAGTAATGGAAATGCAGGCTATTTAGGCCCAACTACAAAATCTTGGAAAACACCTTGTTTATCTGGCCAAAAGGTAGAACTTATGGCTGTTATTCAATTGCTAACTGGTGTTTCTGAGCCTTTAAATATTGTGTCTGATTCTGCTTATGTTTGTCGCATTGTTTGTCATATAGAAACAGCTCAAATAACTCCACCTTCTGAATTAGAAGTTCTTTTCCAACAATTACAAAAAACTGTTCGTGAACGATCTAATACAATCTACATCACTCATATTCATTCCCATTCTCAACTTCCTGGCCCTGTGGCTTCACAAAATTATTTAGTAGATAAACTTATTGCTCATACAGAATCTGCTGCTGATTATCATAAACTTACACATACTAATGCTTCTGGCTTACATCATAAATATCCCCACTTAACAGTAAAAGAAAGTAAGAGGATTGTTAGACAATGTCCGACTTGTGGGCCCATAAATGCTCCCACTTTCTCTCCAAGAAATAATCCCCGGGGAGAACATCCTAATGAAATTTGGCAAATGGATGTTACACATGTGCCCTCTTTTGGCCGCCTTCAGTATGTGCATGTGACAGTGGACACATATTCTAATTTTATTTGAGTGACTGCTCAAGCTGGTGAAAAGGCCTCACATGTACATTCTCATTTATTACATTGTTTTGCTGTAATGGGCCTGCCAGCACAGCTAAAAACTGATAATGGGCCTGCCTATCTTAGTCAATCTTTCAAAAAATTTTGCGGTGACTGGAATATTAAACATGTTACAGGAATTCCATATAACCCCCAAGGACAAGCAATAGTAGAAAAAAGCAATCACTTATTAAAATTAATATTGCAAAAACAAAAAGGGGGAGATGGAGGAGAATCTGCTGAAGACAAACTATCTGAAGCATTGCTTACCTTAAATTTTCTTAACAGACAACAAATTTATAATACCACAGCAGCAGAAAGACATTGGGAGGTTAAAAAAAGGAATGAAAATGAAAAATGTGGACAACCAATATATTGGAAAAATGAAACAACCAATAAATGGGAAAAAGGAGAGGTAAAATTTTGAGGCTGAGGTTTTGCTCGTATAATTACAGAAACAGGAGAAGAGCAGTGGATCCCCTCCAGAAGAATCAAGCCTAGAGTTGAAGATGCTGCCAAGACTTAAACTATGGACATGGTGGTTTTACATTGGATTAATTATAGGTAAAGTATTAGGTCAAGGTAAGATACCACATCATAATTACACTTATTGGGCATACATAACCAACCCACCTCTTCTAGAGCTGTTAACTTGGAGCAATGAGTCTTACCCAATTTATCTTTATCAATCTCACCATTTTCCAGGACCTATAAATATATGACTACCCTTAAAGCCAAAAGAAGAAGGGAAACTTATAGAAAATTTAACTTTACCTTTTATAGACTGCCCTATTTGTATTGAATATGGTTCTGTATGCATGCGACCTAAAAATCACAGTATAGTTTTAACAGAGAAAAATCAAACTTAAATTCATCTTCTCATTTTCCCTTCTTTGTCATATAAACCAGAAAATATGGTAAATTTTACATGTCACTCTCACAAAAGACTACTTAATGACAAATGGCATATTTGTCATGGGCTTACAGAGGTTGTGCTTGTTTAATGATTCCTATGGAATAGTAAATGATCAGGCCCTTATAGGGATACCAAAAACCAATTAAAAACACAACCATATCTTGGTTCATTAATAATTCAACCATAATCACAAATGACAGTAATCCTTATTTCTGGAATTTTGGTAATACAGCATTTATTAACAGCTCAATAATTTGGAAAAATCAAGGAAGACATATCCCATAATCATGGGACATTAACTTAACAAAACTCAAAGTTGTTTGTGGAAATTATTTTTGGGAACTGGTCCAATGTTGGAAAGGCAAGGCAACAAAACTGATATTACTATTTTAAAAAGAAAATTAACTCAGTTTCTTACAGTATGTGTATGAGATCCTATAATTTTATCCTTGGAAAAGTAACTTTTGGTGAAAGGAACATTAATTGCTCCTTATTTACATGTCTTAAGAATTCATAATTGCAGGAAAATCAAACTCTTTTTATAGCAAGAAGAAGAAAAGGACTATGGTTACCGGTTCAGATGACCAGACATTGGCAGCAGTCTCCAGAATCCCAGTTGCTGTGGCATTTCCTCGACCATTATTTAAAAAGAACTAAAAGACTGGTTGGACTTTTAATAACTGGAATTTTGTGACTGATTGGCATCATAAACGCTGGCACAGCCCTGCATCTAGGAGTCCAGACTCAACAATATGTTAAGGACTGGCATAAAAATGCAAGTGAGACGTGGCATAGCCAGTCTCACATTGATATGGAACTGAAAAATCATATGAATGATCTTGAAACAACTTTATACAATTGGGTAAATCAAATTTATAATTTAAACTTGTTAAGAGCTCTTAAATGTGATTGGAATGAAAGTTCTTTTTGTATTACTCCTTTGGCTTATAATAATAGTGAACATGATTGGAAGGAAGTGAAAAATCATGTGATTGGATATAAGCATAATGTTTCTATAGATCTTTTAGAATTGCAAAAGAAGGCATTGAGCATGTATCAAAACGAATTGAAAGAAAACACTGGTGCAGCCGTTTCACTGGTGGAAACAAAAAACAGTTCAAATATCATTTTGGATTGGATTAGGAATTATTGTTATATGCATTTCAATTGTTTGTATTGTCAAGGGTAGAGTAATAACATATATTCATAGAAAAAATGAAGAATTAGACCAGATAAAAGCATTTATGTTAAGAAACTTGGCCATGAAAACTAATTTTGCATTATTTAGTAGAAAGATTCTACTAATAACCCCTTGATCTTAATACTAATTATCTGCACACAAAAAATTCATTTAAGGAACCTGAAGAAGCATAAATATTAATGAAATTGCCTTCCATGTAAGGCCTCAAAAGCTTGATTGGTAGTCAATGACGGGTAAGATTCTCAGAGGAGGACAACCTAAGAAAGAACCTATGGAAGAAGACAAGTGTGACAGGAAGTCACCTTGTATCAGCTTATATAATGGTTCCTAAGAGCTTCACTGAAAAAAAGAAAAAAAATTATTAACTAATAAAAAAGGGGGAAATGATGGAGTTTCAATTAAAGGCCATGACTACTGATAGAAAGCAGGTCACCTTGGAACGTAATAAACAAGCTCTCCAGTCTCATGCTCTAGGAGCTGGGTGGGGAAACATCCTGAGACAATGCCTGTAAATTGCAGAAATGTAAAAGAGCTGAGTCATTGACCTTTAAGACTTGTTGATTTCAGCTCATGTGTAACTACTAAGTATCTATTACCTTTGCACATGCACACATGTATTTTGATTACCAAATAAAAACCATGCTCTATGAGGTGGCTGGGCTCTTCTCTCCATATCGGACAGAGTCCCCTGATCCCAGTTTTTCTTCTCTTTGTCTTATTCTTTCTTTCTCATGTGCAGCACTGTTTTCACGGACCCAGTTCTTGAATGGCAACAAGGAAGGAATAGAAGAGATGGAACACAGGGCATTTTGGGGGCAGTGGAAGTGTTCTACATGATCTTGCAATGATGGATACAGGCTATGTTACATTTTCATCAAACTTTATAAAAGTGTATGGTCCAAAATGTAAACCATAATATAAATCTAACATGGTTAGTAGCAATGTTTCAATATTTGTATATCAGTTGTAACAAATGTACCATCCACATATAAAAATTTTATTAATAGGGGAAAGGGAAAAAGTGGGAGAATGATGGGTATATGGGAATCCCCTGTATTCTGTATGTCACTTTTCTGTAACCTAAAATTTCTTTGAAGACAAAATGAAAAAGGTAAGACACTGGGGGAATAAATGGAAGAAAATATCACTGTACAGACAAAACAACAGATCTCACAGTGATTAAAGACATAATGTCAAAATTATTTAAATTTTATATTTTTATTATTATTCCAATTTTATTTAAAATTTTTATATTTTATTTGTTATTTTTAAAACTACCATTATTATTTCATTTTATTAGTAATTGCATTTGGTTATTTTGATGGCTTCATTTTTGAAGAAGTTTTAGATCACAGAAGGGTTACAACTGTGCCAAGGGAGGATCACTGGTGCAAGGTGTCAATGATGGGGGATGCATGGGAGAAGGTTCACCTGGGGCATACCTGTAAGTCATATAAATATATTCAAGTGTTCACTGGGCATTGTCACAGAGGGTGGAGATTCACACAATAACCAAAAGAATATCAAATTCCCATCCTGGGGAGTTCTGCCACATTCTCTAATGGGATATCAAAAATCCTGACTACAGGGGCAGTAACTAGTGAAGGAGGATGGACCATTGATGGGCTTATTATTGATGACTGTACTTAGCATCTGTTACTTTTGAAACTGAAACTTAGCCTAATATTATAGGGTGCCTAAGAGTTACCCCCTGAGAGCCCCCTTTTGCTCAAATATGGCCTCTCTTTAAACAAAACTCAGTATATAAATATATTACCTTCCCCCCACTGATTAACATGACCCCCAGGGATGAGCCTCCCTGGCACCAAGGGATTACTACCAAGTACCAACTAGCAATGCAACTGGAAAAAGAATTTGACCAAAAGGGCAATTGGGTAGAAACAAATGAGTTTAAATGGTTAAGAGACATCAAAGTGAGTCTGGAGGTCATTCCAGAGGTTATGCTTATGCATATCTTAGCAGGATCTCATTGACTGCCAAAGTAAATATTGTCTCAAATAGCTGGGCTCCTGAGGGCTCTGGAGACATCCAGATACCATAGGCAAGGCACACAGCTCAGAAGGTGGTACCCTGTCAGTGGGCCTACTTGGGAATTTATGCTCCTCAGTGTGACAGAGTTGGATTCAATTGTGGTTTCCCTACACATGGCTTTTCTGCCCTTCTAAATGAACCCACAGTTAGTACTATAGTTGATAGGTTTACATCCAAGAGACTTAAATCTGTGCACTGTCCATTTGCCAGATAGGCCCTGAATCTCAACAGAGTTGCAAAACCAACTCTCCAGTTCATTGGACTCACCCAAGACAACTAACAAGGAGATTATGGACAATGATCTTCCCAAGAAGAGTTAGAATCTGTAACTGTAATCAAGATAATGCCATCCATCTGCCCCATGGGATCTAAGCCCCTCTCAATTAGAGGTGGTGTGGGTAGTACCATTCCAGAATCCTCAGGATTGGGGAATGAATGATAGACTAGAGAAGACTTACTGGCATTCTACTACAGATTTATTGTGATTCTAGAAATGGAAGAACTTTTATCATTGATGTGGAGGCAGTGGCCACAGGATGTTCTCAGGGCAGGAAGAGGGGAAAAATAGGTGTAATATGGGGCCATTTTCAGGACTTGGTAATTGTCCTGAATGACAATGCAATGACAGATACAGGCCATTTATATATCTTGTCATAACTTACAAATTCCTGTGGGAGAGATTGTAAACTACAATGTAAACTATAATCCACACTTAGTAGCAATGCTTGAAAATGTGTTCATCAATTGTAACAAATATACCACATTAATGAAGAATGTTGTTAATGTGGGAAAATGTGTGAGGGGTAGGGAGCAGGGTACAAGGGAAGCTCTAATGTTTTTTATGTAACATTTATGTAATCTAAATGTCTTTTAAAATTAAAAATAAAAAATAATATTAAAAAAACATTCTGTAATGGACTTGAATAATAACAGCACATCTCTGTGATTAAACTGAGAGCCACTGAGTGTACACTTCAGATGGATTGTACAATGCATGGGACCATATAACACAGGGAATAATGGACTATGGTTAATGGTACAAATATGAGATCATTCTCTTATGAACTATAATAAATATACAATACTAATATATGGTGTTAATAATAGGATCATTTGTGAGAAAATACACCCAATATATGCTATGCGCTATGGATAACAGTAATATTATGACAATGTTCTTTCATCATTTGTAACAAATGTGTCACAACAATGTAAGATGTTGGTGGTGGGCAATATATGGGAATTCTATATGGTATGCATGACTGTTTTGTTAACTTACCAGGTCTCAAATTTTTAAAAAGTGAACATTAAAAAAATAAAGATGATGTGTGTACAGAAATGTTCATAGCAGCATTTTTCAGGGCAGCAAAATGTAGAAATAACACAAATGTGAATCAAAATAAATGGATAAAATAAAAATCTATACTGTTCAAACTCATCTAAAAAATTGAATAGGGGGGAACACTCCCTAACCCATCATATCAGGCCAAAGCATACATTCATATCCCACATGGTTATTCTTTATATACTAGATATTAATATTACATGTCATATTTTTTACTGTGTATTCATTTATATTTCTCAGACCAATACCAGATGAAGGTACCAAAATAAAACTACAAATCTATACACCTTACGAATATAACTGAAAAATCCTCAAAATACTAGCAAGCCAAATCCAACAGCACATAAAAAGAATTACACTATGTGATCAAATTCAATTTCATTACAAGTATGTAAGCATGGTCTAACATAAAGTAATCAATGAATATAATATACCACATTAAAACAACAAAGGAAAAAAACAAGATCATTTTAATTGATGCAAAAAGGCATTTGAAAAAATCCAGCACCGCTTCTTGATAAAAACACATAGAAAACAAGGAATAGGAGGAGACTTCCTCTACATGTTAAAAGACATCTATGAAAATCCACAGCTAACAACCTGTTCTATGGTGAAAGAATAAAAGCTTTCCCTCTAAGATCAGGAACAAGACAATGACACACACTGCCACCACTGTTATTCAACACTGTCCTGGAAGTTTAGCCAGAGAAATTAAGCAAGAAAAACTAATAAAAGGCATCAAAATTGGAAAGGAAAAAAATAACAGTCTCCCTATTTGAAGATGACCTAATCCAATATACAGAAAAAACTGAAAAATCCACAAAAAAAAGCTACTGGAACTAATCAACACTCAAAATTCAGTACTGCTTCTATATGCTAGTAATTCATAATCAGAAAAAAAAAAAAAGAAAAACTCCATTCACGATAACAACTAGATGAATCTAATATCTAGGAAAAAATTGAACCAAAAATATAAAAGACTTTCCCACAAAACATTATAAAACATTGCTACAAAAATCAAGAGCAAAGTACATAAATGGACGGACATTTATGTTCAAGGATTAGAAGAATACACATTGTTTTGATTTGTGTTTCCCTAATGGCTAATGTTGCCGAGCATTTTGTCATGTGCTAGGTGGACATCTGTATATCATTCTTGGAAAAATGTCTATTCAAGTCTTTTGCTCATTTTTTCCCTGGGCTCATTTGTCTTTTTATTGTTGAACTGTGGAATTTCTTTATATATTCTGGATACTAAACCCTTACTCAATATGTGGTTTCCAAATATTTTCTCCCATTGTGTAAGCTGTCTTTTCCCTTCAGGGTAAAATCCTTTGAGGAGCAAAAGTTTTTAAGCTTGAGGTACCATTTATCTTTTTTCTTTCTAATTTTTGCTTGTGCTTTGAGTATAAAGGTGAATAAACTATTGCCAGCACAAGATCCTGAAGTTGCTTCCCTGTGTTTTCTTCTAAGAGCTATATGGTTCTGGTTCTTATATTCAGGTCTTTGTTCCATTTTGATTTGATTGCTCTATATGGTGAGAATTAGGGAAGGACCTTCATTCATTTGTACATGGACATCAAGTTTTCTCAAGACCATTTTTCATAGAAACCACTATATCCCCAGTGAGTAAACCATCAGTTGGCCATAAATATGAGGGCTGACATCTGAACTCTCAATCCAATTTTAGTGGTCAGTATGTCTCTCCTTATGCCAGTCCCATGCTGTTTTGATTACTATGGCTGTGTAATAATTTTTAAGATTGGGAAGTACAAGCCAAGCAACTTCACTTTTCTTTCTCAAGATGTTTTTGCTATTGAGGAACCTCACCCTTCCATACAAATTTGATGACTGACTTTTCCATTTCAGCAAAGAAAGTTGCTGGAATTTTTATTGGGATTGCAGTGAATCTATAAATCACTTTAGGGGAAGTGTTTAAAAATGTTCCAGGGTTGAATGTGATGTCCCATCAAGAGCTAGCTACTTTTCTTTAATGTAGGAATTATTAAGTGGAATTTTATTTCTATTAGCAAAACCTACATATTTATCATAACACAAAAAAAAGTGGAATTTTATTTCTATTAGCAAAGCCTACATATTTATCATAACACAAAAGGACAAGTATTAAAACAATATTGGTCATTTCTCAAATTGCTCTAACTGACTTAAATGTGTGAAAATTTTCTGAATAAATTCAGTTGCTCAGAAAATCTAGAGAAATAAAAATGAAAACAAAATATTGTCATGCCTAAACTGCAAGGGCTATGGATATAAATCAACTCTAAATTTCTTTAAATTTTATTCCAGTGTGAACAAAACTCATTATTAAAGGACCAAATATAATAATACTAAGAATATGATGGATATAAAATGGTATATGTCATATAATGTACTTTTATTTACATTACATATACAAAAAAATCTGGATTCAGCATTTTGTCATTGATTTTGGACAAGTTTTTTGCGAGTTCAATTAAAAACAGGATTCAAAGAAATCTTTCTTTCTAGCTAGGGACTTTTCATTTATTTCTGCCTTACAAAGCTGAGCAAAGTACTCAAGTCCTGAAATCTCATTTGAGTCTAAAACCTCTAAGTGACAAAAATAAAGAATGAATAAAATGACATACTATGTTTATTAGGCTTTGCTAAAGAAACCTCACAAATATTAGCAAGTTCTTATCATATTAATCCTACCAGCAACATTAGTTTTAGATATATCCATGGTCTTCTCCAGCACTTTACAGAAAATAAAATGGAAGTAAGGAGCAGATATATTCTCCTACAAAGGCTTTTAAAAACAACAATTACCATTTGACACAGCAATACCACTTCTAGGTATAAACACAAAAAGTTTTGAAAACAAGGACTTCAAGAGATATCTGCACACTGATGTTCAAGCAGCATTATTCACAAATGCCAAAAGCAATACAAGTGTCTAACAACGTATGAATGGGTAAATAACATGTAGGAATATCTTCTTTACAAAGGAAATCAGAATATATTTAGAGATGAAAGAAAACCAAGACACAACATACCATAATTTACAGGATGCGGTGAAGACGATACTCATATGGAAATTTATAGCTGTAAATGCCTATAGTAAAAAGGAAGAAAGATATCAAATTAAGAACTTCTTTTGACACGCTGAACTAGAAAACGAAGAGCAAAGTATTCCCAGAGTTAGCAGAAGGAAGGTAGATAAGAGAAGAGAAAAATAAAATAGGGTAGAAAAACATTTGAGAATAAACAAAACAAAAAGTTGGTTATTTTTTAAAAAATCAATAAAATTAACAAGACTATACTCAGGAAAAAAGAAAAGACACAACTAAAATCAGAAATGAAAATGTTGCTGTCACTACTGATCTTACAGAAATAAAAAGGATTATAAGCAAATCTATTAACAATTGTACACAACATATTAGGGAAGGGGAAAGGGTGGGTGCTGTCACTAGTGTTAACCATGGTTCTGCCAGGAACTCCGCAGGAAACCAGGGGTCTAAAGGAACCCCCACCCCCACCCCCACCCCCCCACACACACAGGAGGAGCCTGGGCACCCGGTGGGGTGTTCTTGTCTAGTCTACCCCTGGCGATGTCCTTGACAGGTCGGGCCTTCTGAGCCAGGCCTCGCAGGCGTCAGCCCAGATCCCCGCCCCACCCGGCGTGGACAATCCCTTCAGCAGCCTCCTGCTCCGTGGCTGCCAGGCAGAGCCGCCGGCCGCCCAGCCCCAGACCAAGCAGAGGCGCTTGCCGGCCGAGGAGCCCGGCGGGGACTGGCGGCCGAAGTAGGACGGTGCCAGGGCGCTCCAGGGCTACTGGAAGGTCAAGGGAGGAGCGCGGGGAGCACGGCCTACCCCTGCGGGCGGGCAGCGAGTCCCGGGGGGAAGAGGAGAGGGGGAGGGTCCAGGAGCGGTGCCGGGAGCTGACTTTCGGCCTACCCCGCAGCCGCCAGCGCCTGAGTACCTTGGGCTTCGTGCGGGACCCTCTGAGCATCGTTTCCGGGGACTGGAGCCGCCCCGCCGCCCCGCCGTCGCCTTCTAGGAACCACCGGAGAGTACCTACCGCGACCAGGAGCAGCAGGACTACAGCCCCGAGAGGCTGTGGGAGGCGCGTGGGGACCAGCTGGATCGCGCCCGCGCCCCGCTTCTGGGCCAGGAACACATGAGAACGCGGGCACACTGGGATCCCGGCCTGGCGGCCCAGAGCAGGACTACAGACCCCGCCTGGTGAGGCTGCTGCCTTCCCGCAGCCCCCAGAGGTGGAGGAGCGGTAGTCCTGCGACCCTTGCCTCTCACCCCTCCATGGTTTGAACCCTGTACAGACCCCTTTTGACAAATGCACTGCCATAAACTCTTTGCAAATGGAAAAGCACAGTTCCATAAAATCTAGGGTGAAACTTTTCCACATCACAGCTTGTGGCATACGGAATTTAATGTACAACTTCTCTGGAGGCAATCTCTTGTTTTCTGCGCCTGAGAAGTGTTTATTGGGGGAAAAAAAATTCAAGTTTTCATATTGTTTTCCCAAAGGCGATATGCATTTTAAGAGATTCGGATTTTTTAAAAATCTGTGTTCTTTAAATATTTTAAAGAAACCAACATACAAGAATGAAAAAATAAAAATGAATAACATGTAGTCTATTCAATGGAACATTTTTAGATGTAAAGAGGTGAAATTCTGTTACATGAGATAACCATATTAACCTTAAAGACATCATGTTGGGTTAAATAAGCCAGCTGCACAAAGACATGTATTGTATATTCTCACTTTTATTAAATAATTAGAGTAAGTAAACTCATAGAGACAGGATCTAGAATAATGGTCACCAGAGGATGGGATGAGCTAGGGAAGGAGGCGTTAATGTTTAAATTGTACAGAATTTCTATTTGGTTTGAACATAAATTTTGGTAATGGATAGTGATAATGGTAGTAGAACATGAACATAATTAACAACACTTAATTGTATATGCCAGTATTGTTAAAAAGGGGAAAGTTTAGGTTGTATATATGTTAGTAGAATAAAAATAAAAAACAGGCAAGCATAGGACTGCGCTATGCAAATGATGAACACTTGTGTAACTGACGACATTTCGTGAAGTGTAAAAAATGTACCCAAATGATGCAAGGTGTTAATAATAGAGTGGTGTATGGTAACTCTGTATTGTATTCATAAATTTTCTGTAAACCTACAACTTCCCTAATTAAAAAGCAAAATAAAGGAAGGGTAACTAAATGACAAAAAAAAAATATTTAGATTACCTCACCAATGAACCATATCCAACTGAGTTGTATTTAGAGGGCAAAGGGAATATGGAATAAGCAGTGAAAAAAAAAAAAGGATTTATACATACCAATATGACCTTGTGTCTAGCTACAGAAATGATGCATGTATCGTTATGAGTATTTCTTACTTTGTCATAAATATGTTTGCATGTATATACAAGTGGCTGCAGTTGTCTGTTTTGTGATGTTTCCAACTATTTTTGAAAAAACTGTCTTCATTGTCATGTGCTATCTCTGAGGTCTCTGTTTCCTTACCTCAGCAGTCAGCCAGTGACCTGACAGATATTTCCTTCAATGCCAAGAAATGGGAAAAAAAAAAAAAAAAAACACTAAAAACTAAAAACCTCTTCCTTTTTTTGCAGATTGGCTCTGAGCTGAAGCACTCCTTCATATAAAGCCTGATTGCCCCCTACTCTGGCTTGACCTTAACCTCCTTCTTGTGTGGATCCTTACATTCAGCCAGAAATGCAATCTTAGGATCATGACTCCAACACTGTGCATGCACAAGAACCCTGGATACACCAGGCTTCATGTTAGCTCCAGGAGGCCCTTACTCCAATAAGAATCTTAACTCCTCAGCCTTGTCCTGTCAGGTTTTTACATCTCCCTGCTGCTTGACCCATTATGTGTTGCTTACTGCAAGTAGAGTGTCTTCAAATGCTTTTATCAAATGCCACCTGTAAAGCTGCTCTATCTTGAGATGGGTGAAATGAATGCCAATCTTTATCTCAGTCCTGCAAGGAATGCCCAGTATGGGCAAAATTCACAATCACATTTCTAATTGTTGTTATTGAAGGTCCTTATTTCTTCCAGTAAACTATGTGTACAATATGTTACAGTATATGGATTTGCAAGAGTGTGGCAAGAGAGAGCATTGTTTCATAAGAATAGACAATCCATTTGAGAAGTTTTCTACAAATTAGTGAAGATTAATATAGAAGTATTTGGAGAAATATAGTGCTTTATTTTTAAGATATGTAAAGGTTAGTGAGAATGATGAAGTAATATTTATGGTCTGTAAATGAGTTGGAAAATTTGAAGGAGCAAAGTCTTTGAGTTAATAATCCTGGGAAAAGATTGGTTTTTTGTAGAAACAAGGGAAGTTCACCTATTTTAACAAAATATTAAGATGGAAGACAGTCTGTGGGTACAGATATATTTGTTTTGTATATTTGATAGTGTGTAATTGTAAACCTTGGCTTATGTATGCTCTGAGTGAAGTGTGAAATTAAAGTAACATTTTTATTTATAAACTGAGTGCAATGGAAGGGATGGTGGAACTTCAGGGGAAAAGAAAACAAGTCTAGTAGATCAAGGACATTACTGATGGCCCACATACACTCTTAGATCATAAATTTAAGTTAAACCAGTCAGCAAGATCATGACTTATTCTGAAACCATGTTCAGCAGGTTGGAAGGGTCCAGAATAGGCAGAGTTTTTGTTTTTCTTTATGAATAAAGCAGACATAAAGAGAAAGTGTGGTTAATGCAGTGCAAAATGGGTTGATTATATTGAACAATGTTGAGATAAATACGAAAGAGACATACTTAAATTAATCTGCCAATGATTATGAAATAATTATAAGATAAAACCATGAACACAAGCATAAGACTGTGTAAGACCTTTGAAATCGAAAGTTCGGTAAAGGAGTGTAAGACATTTAAAATTAAAAATTGATGATGAAGAAAATACAGGATTCGAGGAAAGCAAGATGGCGTCACTTTAAGTGGACTCTCACCAACTGTTTCACAAAAGACAGCTGATTGAGGACAGGATCCTGCCCAAAGGAGTTGTTCTAGGAGTCTACAGAGTGGGAGCCCTAGGGACATCGATCAGGAGGGAGATGGACAGGGAGATAGATTGCTCAAGATAAAACTGGCACATAGAAAACAGCAAGGAAAAAGAACAAGAAGAACAAAGTGTCAAAGAGAAAACTTAACGCATGCACAAAAAAAAATATTTTGGGTATCTAAGCACCTCTTAAAATATATTTATATATATATACATAAATAACATTTTTATAAGCAAATGCACATATATGCATATATATTTATATATCATTTTGCAAATGTTGGTATGTATTGTGAAATTTTTTATTTTTACCCACAATAAAAAAAAAAAAAAAAAAAAAAAGCAGAGAGAGAAGCTAATCAAGT
>JAKSZT010032311.1:993871-1065586 GCA_026826555.1 Tolypeutes matacus | reverse complement strand
ATGGTTCCTATGAGCTTTAATTAATAAAAAAGGGGGAAATGATGGAGTTTCAATTAAAGGCCATGACTACTGATAGAAAAGAAGGTCACCTTGGAATGTAATAAACAAGTTCTGGAGTTTCATGCTAACAGGAGCTGGGTGGGGAAATATCCTGAGCTTTCCTGTGAATTACAGAAATGTAAAAGAGCTGAGTCATTGACCTTTAAGACTTGTTAATTTCAGTAAAATGTAACTGTCAAGTATCTATTGCCCTTGCACATGCTCACACGTATTTTCTTTGTTCTAAAGCCAAATAAAAGCCACACTTTATGAGGTGGCTGGGCTCTTCTCTCCAGTTCGGATGGAGAGTCCCCTGATCCCAGTTTTTCTTCTCTTTGTCTTATTCTTTCTTTCTCATCCGCGGCACCGTTTTCACGGACCCAGTTCCTGAACGCCAACATTTCTCATCTGAAATCATGGAGGCAAGAACGCAGTAGTATTACATAGTCAAGGTACTCAAAGAAAAAAACTTCAAGCCACGAATTCTCTATCCAGCAAAGCTATCATTCAAAAATGGTGTAGAACTCAAAATATTCACAAACAGAAATTAAGAGAGTATGCCAATAAGAAACCTTCACTTCAAGAAACACTTGTGGGAGATATTTGTGTGGGATGTGGTGGGAGGTGTGGGAGGTGGGCAACAGGGGAATCCCAGTGGGTTCTGTGTAATATTTTGGGTACCTAAGCACCTCTTAAAATATATTTATATATATACAAAAATAACATTTTTGTAAGCAAATGCACATATATGCATATACATTTATATATCATTTTGCAAATGTTGGTGTGTATTGTGAAAATTTTGATTTTTACCCACAATAAAAAAAAAAAAAGAAATACAAAAGGAAGTTCTACAAATTGAAAGGAAAAAACAGGAGAGAAAGAGATGGAGGAGAGTGTAAGAACAACCAAAAAGACAAAAAGAAATAAAAACAACATATACATATATAAACACAAAGAAAATATGGCTGATGTAAGAAACTCCTTGAGAGTAATAACACTGAATGTTAATGGATTAAACTAACCAGTCAAGAGACACAGATTGGCAGAATGTATAAGGAAATATGACCCATCTATATGCTGTCTACGAGAAACCCACCTTAGACCCAGGGATTCAAGGAGACTGAAAGTGAATGGCTGGAAAACAATTTTACAAGCAAAAAAACAAACAAAAAACAGCAGGAGTAGCTATACTAATATCAGCCAAAATAGACGTTAAATGCAAAACTATTGTAAGTGACGAAGATGGACACTATACATTCATAAAAGGGGTCATCTTTCAAGAAGAAAGAACAATCATAAACATTTATGCACCTAATCAGGGCACCTCAAAATACATGAGGCAAACACTGGAGACACAATGTGGAGACATAAATGCCTCTACAATTATAGTAGGGGACTGTAATACACCATAATCACCATTAGAACATTTCGACAGAGAATCAATAAAGAAACAAAAACTGTGAATAATACATTAGAGGATCTGGACCTAATAGATATATACAGAACGCTACACCCAAATACAGTGGGACACACATTCTTCTTGAGTGCACAGGGATGATACTACAGGATAGACCACATGCTATGCCACAGAACAACTCTCAATGAATTCAGAAAAAATTGAGATAAAGCAAAGAATTCCTCTGACCAAAATGGAAGGAAATTGATAATCACTAAGGGCCAGAGAACCAGATTAGCCACAAAGATATGGAAGCTAAACAACACACTCAGACAAACAGTGAGTCAAGGAGGAAATCACAAAAGAAATCAGTAACTACCTTGAAACGAATGAAAATGAGAACACAACATATGAAAACTTATGGGATGCATCCAAAGCTGTACTGAGAGAGAAATTTATAGCCATAAATGCATATACCAAAAAAGAAAATAGAGCTAAAATTGAAGAACTAACTGCACACCTGGAGGAAGTGGAACAACAACAACAAACTAACCCCAAAGGAAGTAGAAAGAAGGAAATAAAAGATTAGAGCAGAACTAGATGAAATAGAAAATAAGAAAGCACTAGAAAAAATAAAGAAAACCAAAAGCTGGTTTTTTGAGATCAGTAAAATTGACAAACCCTTAGCCAGACTAACAAAGAAAAAGAATGAGAAGATACAAATACTCAAATAAGAAATGAGGAAGTGCATATCGCACTGACACCACAGAAATAAAGAGTATCATGAAAGGATACTTTGAAAAATCATATGCCAACAAGAATGATAATGTAGAGGAAATAGAAAAAGTCCTAGAAACCCACAAGCAGCCTACATTGACAAAAGAAGACTGATGAAATCTACAGTCCAATTACAAGAAAAGAGATAGAATAAGTCATCATTCTACCCCATCGTTCTATCCCATCATTGTATCCCATCATTGGGAACATTAGTCATCTTCTTCCCAACTAAGAAGAGCCCAGGACCAGGTGGATTCACAGGAATCCCATCTTTGGGAATACTGATTTGTTCAGAAAAAGAAAGGTGGGAGTCTCTCAAGAGCAAGGATGGTTCCCAATAGGGGATGACAAACCCGTGTGTCACGACCTCTTGTTTCATGTAACTATGAATCTTGTCATCCGATGAGCCAAGCCAGGGGGTCATCGTGGGCCCCAAGGGATGGTGTGGGAGGAATAGAATAGGAAAAACAGGGGGTATTTAGTGGCCAGTGGAAATGTTCTTCATTACCATACAGTGATGGACATAGAACATGGTAAATATCATCAAAATTTAGAAAAGTGTATTGTCTAAAATGTAAACCATAGTGTAAGCCATTGACAATGTATAGGAGCTATGCTTCTATAACTATTTGTTATAACAATGCTACCATCCACATATAAGAAGGTATTAATATGGGGAGAAGGAAAGGGGGAAGATGTTGGGTATATGAGAGTCCCTGTATTCTGTGTGTGACTTTGTTGTGACCTAAAACTTCTTTGAAAACAAAATGGAAAATAGTTAATCACTGGAGAATGAGAGGGAGAAAATGTCACAGTACACACTGGACACCAGATATTGCAGTGGTGAAAGGTAAAAGGTCAAAAATTTTTTTTTTAATTTTTCATTTTTTTAGTATCACAATCAAGTTATTTTATTTTATTTTTGTTTTTTTATTTGTATGTATTTTATCTCTTACATTTAAACTTATTATTATTATTTCATTTTCCTATTAATTGTATTCAGCTTTGAAGAAGCTTTGAATCAGGGAAGGGTTAAAACTGGGGTGGGGGAGGATCATTGATGTGGGGTGTCAGGAATGGGGGATGCATGGGAGGAAGTTCACCTGAGCATAAATATAAGGTATTTATGTGTGTATCAAGGTATCCTGGAGAGCTCTGCCACATTCTCTAAGGGAGAAGTAACAGTCCCCCAAGTGAAGGGGCAGTGACTGGTGTTGCTCAAATGTGGCCTCTCTCTAAGCCAAACTCAGCAAATGAATGCATTATCTTCCTCCCAACATGGGACATGATTCCCGGGGATGAGCATCCATGGCACCGAGGGATTGCTACCAAGCGCCAACTGGTGATGAGAATGGAAAATGACCTTGAATAAAAAGGGGAAAAGGTAAAGACAAACGAGTTTATATGGCCAGGAGGCTTCAAAATGTGTCAGGAGGCCACCCTAGAGGTAACACTTACACACATTTCAGTAGCATCTCATAGAATTCCAAAGTGGATATCACCCAAAAGAGTGGGGCTCTTGAGGACTCTGGAGACACCCAGATCCTATGTCAGGGCAGATATCTCCAGAGTTTGGTGTTTTGCCAGTGGGCCGTACTTTGGACTTTGTGTTCCTGGGATTGACAGAGCTGGACTCAACTATGTCTTCCCTACACATGGCTCATCTGTCCTTTCTATTCAAACCTATACTTGGTGCTGGAGTTTGTAGGTATACATATATAGACATAAGTCTTTGGGCTGTCCATGTCCTGGCTGGGCTTGGAACATTGGAGGAGCAGCAGCTCCTACTCTACAGCTCATTGGTCTCACCCAGGACAACTGGTGGGGAGATGATGATGGACATTGGCCATCCCAGGGAATGGAGAGAGTCTGCAGCTGCAGGTAGGATAATCCCATCCATCTTATCCATGGGATATAAACCCCCTCTCAATTGGAGGTGGAGTGGACATCAGCATCCCCGACTCCAGGATGGGGGGAAGAGCTATGGACTACAGTGGACTTACTTGTATTCTACTATAGACATATTGTGATTCAAGCAATGGAAGAAATTACAACATTGAAGTGGAGCCCGTGGCCTCTGGAGGCTCTGGGGGCAGAGAGAGGGAAAAGCAGATGTAATACAGGGGCTTTCTCGAGACTTGGGAATTGTCCTGAGTGACATTGCAACAACAGACATAGGCCATTTTATACCATTATATAACATGCAGGACTGTGTGTGTGAGTGTGTTCTACAATGTGAACTATGGTCCCTGCTTAATGGCAAAACACAAGGATTGTATTTATCAATTGCAATTAATGTGCCACACTAATGAAGGATGTTTATGTAGGAGGTTGTGAGAGATGGGGTGTATGGAAATCCCTAATTTTTGTTTGTAACATTTATGTAATCTAAGTCTCTTTAAAAAAAAATTTTTTTTAATGAATCACAGGTCATAGGTTTTATATTTCTCAGAAGGGGAAATTCCAGGAAACAGAATCTATAGAAAAGAAATACCTGGGCCATAAATGAATGCTTAGCACTAAAAAACTCACTACTAACCTGAGAGCTCACAGAGAAGAAATTAAGAAACAATTGAAAAATCTAAGGAGGTTTTCTGAAAGAATTGGGACAGCAGGAAAGAAACAACAAAGCCTGGAAAATTCAGAAGTTTATGTAAATCTTGCCTTGTCAAGAAACACAGGTTTTGAAGGGAAAATGTTTTAAGAGGTTATGATTTTGCAGGAAGGAAAAAAAAAGCTTAAGAAATAAAATCTGATCATAGGACAGTTATCTTTGCACATTTCCCAAATTAGGAACATGAATTCAATAATGTAGCAATTATTTCCCCCCATACATAGCAACAAAATATGACTAAAGAATTTTGTTTGTAATACATGAACACTAGAAGCAGACTATCTTCATGAAGCTAAACTCAGAAGTATTTCTCAACCTACTTTCCTACATGTGCGCAAATTTCTGCATTCAAAGAATATCAAGTACCTTTAACCCAAAGTTATATCATGTGTGTAGAAGGACAATCCTGTGATAAATCCATGTAACTGGAAATTTTTTGTGGCTGTAAATTAATGGGATGTTTGGCAGTAAATTAATATTTGAATCCCTGAAATAATGACTCTCATTCCATCTCAAAAGTGTTACATGCAGCAGAAGCTGAGGAAATGTATCAACTTATAATAATACGAAGAGACTGAAGAAGAAAAAACAATTAGAAGATTTATTTGAACTTTTAATAAAAAGAAGGTTTTACCTTTGTGCTTTTTTTCCCCCTGAGTACTTGGTAAAATAATTTTATAATTGATGTGTCTATCCTATGAGTTTAATTGGAATTTTTGCTAGGCATGGTATCTTATTGTTTAAATAGTTCAGAATATTTTATCTGTATTTTATGTTTGTAAAATATAAAGGATTTGAATAAATACTGAGTAAAATTCACCCCTTTTTTCACTGATATGTTGAAGCTTCTAGAGGCGAGGCAATGTATCCCAATTTCCCTTTCTTTGTGTGAAAATGAAAAAAAAAGCCAACCAGTTCTCCCAAAAAGATATTAGGGTAGCAGTAGGAAAATGGGAGAGCAGCCAAATGATCAGGGGAATGTCATTTAATTAATTGTCTTCTGTTTCAGTGGGGAGGAGCTACATCACAATAATAACTTTGACAATTTAATCTTGACCTATTCTTTCTTTTCTAGAAGGAAATGTGTAATGCCTGATTTGGTTTTTGTTGCTTTTTAAAATATATTTTTATTAGAGAGGTTGTGAACTTACAAAACTATCATGCACATGTGTGGAATTCTCATACAACACCTCTCCATGGGCATACCGCATTGGTGTGTAACATTTGCTACAGATGATGAGAAAACAGCATCAGAATATTAACACCAACTGTGGACCACAGTGTACGTTTAGTATATCTCTTGCATAGCCCCCTCACTATTAACACATTACAGATTTGGCATTGATGCAAGAATATTACAATATTGCTGTTAACTATAGTCTATAGGTTACATTAATTTTATTTTTCCCATGATTCTCCACATTCTTAACACCTTGCAATTGTGATGTACACTTGTTCTAGTTCACATGAGGACATTCTTGTGTTTGTAGTATCAACTACAATTTTCATCCACCTTTGGGTTCACTATGTTATTCAGTCCTAGATTATTCCCTATTTTTCTTTCAATTGACATTTTTCTGACCCTTTTCTGCTAATATCACATTTATAAACGAACTGTATTATTTCTACTCACTATGTTACCATCTCCTCTATCCATTTCCAAACTTTTACAGTCAAATTAATTAAATTTTCCACATATAGTAAGCATCAGTTCACCTTCTCAGCCTTCCTCTTATCTTGTAATAACCTATGTCTGGGTTTTAACTCCATGTTTTTTTTCTTCATATTTAGTATATACTAGTGAGACCATGCAATATTTGTCCTTTTGTGTCTGGCTTATTTCACTTAACATAATGTCTTTCAATTTATTGGTATCCTTGGGTCTAAGGGAAGTCTCTTGTTGACAGCATATAGATGGGTAATATTTTCTTATCCATTCTGCCAGTCTGTGTCTTTTGATTAAGGAGTTTAATCCATTAACATTCACTGTTTTAGTGTAAAGGCAGTTCTTCACCCCTTTTGACCTTTGCGTATTATTTCTCATATTTTATTTTCACCCCTGTTTTTACAATTTTAGTTACTTTTACTGATATAATCTTCATTTCTAGATTCTCTTCCAAGCCTCTCTCCCACCTTTTCTTTTCATGCTTTAGCACTCCCTTTAGTATTTCACACAAAGCCAGTCTCTTTGTTTCAAAATCTCTCAGTTTTTATCTGTGAATATTCTAAACACACCCTAATTTTTTTTAACAAATCAATTTTATTGATACATATAAATAAAGCATAAATACATCCAAAGTGTATAATCAATGGTATTTGGTGTAATCACATATTTGTGCATCCATCACTTCAGTCATTCTTCATGCACTTTCATTATTCCAAGAATAATAATAACAGAATAATAATAATAAAACAAAAATCATTACCTGTCAATCTCTCTATGCTTCCCATGCCAAAGACCATATTGCTGGATATTAGATTCTTGGTTGGCAGTTTTTCTCTTGTAGTATCTTAAATATTTCATACCACTGTCCTCTGGCCGCCATGTTTTTAGATAAGAAATCAGCACAATCTTATTGGAACATCCCTTATATGTGATGCACTACTTTTCTCTTGCTGCTTTCAGAATTCTTTCTTTGTCTTTGGAATTGAACATTCTGATTAGTAAGTGTCTCAGAGTAGGTCTATCTGGATTTATTCAGATGGGAGTATGTTGTGCGTCTTGTACACATATATCTATGTACTTCAATAAGGTTGGGAATTTTCCACCAATATTTCTTCTAATATTCCTTTTGCCCCATTTCCCTTCTCTTCTCCTTCTGGGACACTCATGACATGTAAGTTTGCACATCTCTTGCTGTCATTTGTTTTCCTGAGATCTGTTCATTTTTTCCATTATTTTCTTTATGTGTTTTTTTGTTTTCCACTTTCAGAGGCCATGTCTTTGAGCTCAGTGATACTACTTTCTGCCTCTTCAAATCAGCTTTATATGCCTCCAGTGTATTTTAAATTTCATTTATTGTGCCTTTCATTCCCAAAAGTTCTGCTATTTTCTGTGTGCTTTCTAAATTTTTTTTGTGATCACCTAGTGTCTTCTTAATATCCTTAATCTCTTTAGCCATCTCATTGAATTTATTCAGATTTATTTGAATATCTATGATTAGTTGTTTCAATCCCTTTCTTTATATCATCTGGAAGCTTATCTTGTTCCTTTGACTGGGCCATATCGTCCTCTTTCTTGATATAGATTGTAATATTTTGTTGGTGTCTTGGTATCTGGCTTATATGTGTATTTATTCTGCTTGCAGTTTCCTCTTTCGTTTATGACTTTCTTGCCCTTTTACCCTTGCTGGTTGGTAGTAGGAGCTGAAGGTGTAGCTGATATTGTAAGATTTGGAGCCTGATGCTGCCTGCATTGCTCAAGGAATCTTCTCCCACCTTTCTTCTTTGCCAAAAGTAGGGATGGAGCCATGACCATGTTTAGTAATTAAAGCCGTGCAGTCCAGGACCATATTAGTTGCCCAGAGAGACTGATAAAGTTTCACAACTATTTCTCCCTTACCTGGGATGGAGATAGAACTGCAGTGTGGGCAACAAACTAAGCCATGTGGGTCAAAACTGACTGGAGTTGCCCAGGTAGACAAACATAGCATTGCCCCCTTCCTCCCCTGCCAAGGTGGGGGTGGACCCTCTGGAGTGTCCAACAGTCTAATTTTTGTGGGACTAAATTACTTGCAGTTGCCCTGAGAGGCTGAGGGAAAACTGTCCTTTCTGCCCTTTATGGGGTAGGAATGGAACCATAGGCTCCCAACAGTCCAGTCCATGCAGCTGAGAGTGCCTGCAGTTGCCCAGAAAGGCTAAAGGAGCACAGCTCCCCTCCTATCCTATTGGGGCATGTGGATGAGCCACAAGCATCTGACTATTCAGTCTCTGTGGGCTAAAAGCAACTGCAGTTGCCCAGAGAGTCTGGGAATATACCATCCCTTTCTAGTCCCATAGGCATTTAGGTATGTAACCTCAGGCACCCAACAGTCCAGTTCATGCAGGCCAAAAGCACCTGCAGTTGCCCAGAGAGGCTGAGAGAACACATCTCCACTCCTTCCTATTGAGAGGGTGTGGATAGAGATACAGGTAGCTGGTATCCAATGTGTGCATGTTGAAAATGCCTGCAGTTGCCCAGAGGGACTGAAGAAACACTAGCCTTCTCCTATCCTGGGGTGGGCAGGGGATGGATCTGAAGGCACTCAAAAAAACAGTCTGTGCAGGCTGAAGTCACTGGCAGTTTCCAGAGAAATCAAGGAATCACAGCTCCATGCCTATCTTACTGGGGAGTGGGAATGGAGTTCCTGGTGTTCAACTATTTAGTCTGTGCTGACCCAAATTGCCTTAAGTTGTCCAGAGAGAACAGTGCTGGTCCACCCAGCTTCCTATCTGCAGGAGGTGAGACAGGAGCCTATGCTAGGGCTGCAATGTGACCTGGGTAGAAAGAAGCCAGTCCTTACATTCACTGTGAATTTCAAGCAACCTGCTTCTCCTCAAGGTGCAGGGGAAGTTAAAATGGTGTCTCCTGGACTCATTCTGACTTGGACATGTTCAAACTTTAGCTGTTCTTAGGATCATACCAGCCAGTGCCTGATCATCTCTTCCTCCCACATTTTTAGGAAATGTAGCTTCCAACACCAGCCTCTGAATATTTCCTGAGGAGCCTTGTGCCACCAGTGGAGGATGGGCACTGGCATCTGCAACATGGAGTGCTTTACTCACAAATCTTCACTGATGGTGGGCAGTCTCCTCCTTCCATTCATTCAAGGATGTTACAGGAAGCTGTCCTCATCTCCTGGCCCTCCAAAACAGGTGTTTTAGATAGCACTGCATGGTTACTAACTACCCTGTAGGGTGAGCTAACTCTTGGAGCTTCTTACTTTGCAAGCATCTTGCTCTGATTTGTTTTTCTTCAGCTGAAGTAATACAAGCTATGAGGACTAAGTGCATATTACAGTTGATTTCTGGACCACAAAAAGTGTATTGACGTCCTTACCCCAGTTCTAATGAATATGATCTTATTTGGCAAAGCATTATTTGTAGATATAATCAAGTTAAAATGAAGTCCTAATAGATGGGTGGAACCTCCTACCATTGATGTTCTTATAAGAAGAGGTGAAGACACAGAAACAGGCACAGAAGGAAGAAAGCTACGTGAAGACAGGCAGAATTTAGAGTTGTGCTGCCTCAGGCCAAGGGAAACAGATTGCCAGTGACCATTAGAAACTGGGAAAACACAGGGAAGGATCCTCTCTCAGATCCTCCAGAGACAGCATGACCCTGCCAACACCTTGATTTAGAATTTTGAGCATCCAGAACTGTAAGAGAATAAGTTTCCATTGTTTAAAATCATCTAGTTTATAGTTCTTTGTTATGGCAGCAGTAGGAAACTATTGGAGAGGTTCATTTATTCTCTCTTAACAGTAATCTTGTGTCTGTTTTTTCTGTCCTTTAGACCTAGGCATAGCTTCACCCTGTTTTCTCACATCTATGCTAGTTCATTGAGAGTGCCAACTGGTCACCTCCAGGCCTTTTACCTTACACAACATAAGCAATAAGACTGACATTTTCCTCTCCATGCTTCTGATTTCTGAAGTGATCTCTATATATTTGAACCCAGAAGAGGAAAAAAGGTTATATTTAAATTGTCCCTAAAATTCCAGTGACATTTTATATCCAATTTTCCAGACTATTTTTCAGTCTTCTCACATTGCCTGTATGTACCCTCCCTGACTCCCAACTGACAATTAAATCCATGATTTATAGGATGCCCACTCCTGTTACCTATTTACTTACTAGCTGTATTAGAGATACATCATAAGTATAAGTTGGAAATACTTTTCTTAGTAGGTCAAGTGTTCTTTCATTTATTTATGTTTTAAATATGTAGATATTTTTGTGTGATATAAAATGTATACTCTTCAGTGTTGTTATTTAATATTTTCCTAGAAAACTATGTTTCATAATAAAATTAGGAAAATATCATTATAAGTTTTCTTATTATTATACTTTTATTTGTTTCATCACATTTTATTTTTTCAATTACTCTTGAATTTTAGGGGACATCGATGGACTGAAGTATATTTCACTGATCCTAAAATTAATTAATTGGTCAACATCAGTTACTGAGTAGTCCTTTCTTTTATTAAATATAATATTATTATATATTTTTCATATATAAAATTATGCATGAGCAAATCATTGATTTCAGCAATACTAGAAAATTTCTTTGTTTTTTTTTTTTTCATATTTTAGATAAAATTCAGCACCATAAGAACAAATGATGGCATTCATATTTGATACGAATTCAAATGCATTAAATCTACAAACTGGGAAAATTTATTTCCCTAAAGTATTCAAAATATTTATTTACATACTATCACCAGATTTTGTAGTTTCATTCCTAGAGCCTCCACATTTTCATGTGATAACCCTTTAATTTTCTATTCAGAAGTACCACAAATATTTTTGTAGTACTGCTGTTTAACAACACTTTGATAACCCAAATAAACCAGAAACAGGGATTGCTGATCAGTAAGATTGTTACTCATCCAGCAATAACCAGAAAAATTGTACTGAATAGTTTCAGAATTAATACTGGAGAATACCCTCTGATAGAAATTTAAATGGGAGAAATGTCATTCATGAAACTTGAAACCCATGCTGGCTTTAAAGGATGCATGACATATACTCTCTAAATAATGAAGGGAAGCTATGTGAAAAATAAACCTGAAGACACCAAATTTGCTACTGGTTTCAGGATCTAAGTAGATCTCAGCTATTTCCACACCTGAATGATGAAATGCTCATAGTGAAGCCCTCACATGCAGCAGCACCCAACCCTGACAAGTTTGCTTCCAAAAATCTGGAATAATTAGTCATTGAGAGAATATATATGTACTGTGTCCAAATAACACAAAGCACAAAAAAGGAGAAGACAAATGTAATAAAAATTGTGCAAATGCAGACATGTAAAAAATAGACAAAATGAGCCTCCATAAACAAATGCTATTTTCATTAAAATTGAACATGCAGCTGATGATGTTGCATTAAAGAGAGTATTAGTTCTCCAGAAAAAGGTCAGAAAATATTACATAACCTGTAAGACATGACCTAAGTGTTCTTTGTTTGTCTTTAAAGGAGGTATGAAACATGGAATTTAGAAAGTAAAATTGCTTCTACCTTTTGTAGTAGACATGACAGAAAAGAAGGAAGGGAAATATGGAAAAGTAACCAGTGATCCCCTATAGAAAAAAACATAATTTTAAATATAGACTCTCATAACAATTAAACATACATCCATTTTGAATATAATTATTGTTCTTTACATAAATAACATACATGCCTTTTCTTGTTTATTATTTTAGCATTAATTTTATGCTGGAAGGTACTGAACAATATTATGCTTATGGTCTTTTTCTTATAAATTTATTATACTTTCCTTCATTTTTCTTGACTTTTCAAGGTTTACCTACATTGCAGATTTTATCATCTTTATTACTGAATAAGATACCTTAAAAACATTATGCAGAGTGAGATAAGCCAGACACAAAAAGAGAAATATTGTATGGTTCCACTTAAATGTAATATGCAAAATAAGCCAATTCATAGAAAAAGAAAATTGATTAAAGTTATCATGTGCTAGGGGGTGGAGGAAAGGTGGGCCAAATACTTCTTAATTGGTACAAAGTTTCTGTTTGGGTGGATTAAAAAGTTTTGGTAATGGATGATGATGATTACACATTACCAATGTAATTATTGCAAATTATTTGTAAAATTAAAATTGTTCCACACATTTACAGTCAAGTCAATTAAATTTTCTATGTACATTAAGGATCGGTACTCCTTCACAGCCCTCCTCTTATCACCTAATAATCTATACTCTATGGGGTTGGGCTGAAAAGTGTAGTCTAGAAATCCATAGGAATTATTTGTTTTAATTTCAATAAATATGTACTGTGTTTATCACTTCAAACAAAAGCAATTAAAAAATAAAAAAATAAAATAAAAAAGTCAATTGAAAGAAAGCTAGAGTATAATCTAGGGACTGAATAACACAGTGAACTCAGAGGTGGATGAGAATTATGGTCAATAGTAAAAGTGCAGGAGTTTCCTAGCTAGAAATGATATACATCACTACTGCAGGCTGGTGGGAATGTGGAGGTCATGGGTAAAATACAATTAATATAACCAGTGGACTGTAGTTAACAGAAGTATTGTAATAGTCTTGCATCAATGCCAAAGATGTACTGTGTTAATAATAGGGGGGTATGGAAAAATATGCCAAATGTATGCTATGGATCATAATGGTAATAGTCTGATGATATTATTTCATTATCTGTAAAAAATGTTCCACAACAGTGTGATCTGTTTGTGAAGGGTTGTCTGGGAATTCTACAAATGTGCATGATTGTTTTGTAATTTCTCAACTTGTATAATAAAAATATATTAAAAATGTTTAAATGATTTTTACATTGTATATATTGTTATAATAAAAACTAAAATATTGGAATTTTATTTGTTTTGATTTTAGGAACATTAAGTTTTATGTGTCTAGGACACATTAATCAAATTGCTCAGCAATATTTATTAAGTAAGTGTCTTTTAGTGATTTTCAAATCTATGGCAATTGAATTGTGAATTGTAATATTACTACTACACATGATTCTTACTATAAGTGTTCATTTGATTCATTCTCTTCAAAATCCATATACTGCTTAGAATCATTATTATGGGCATATCAATATAATTTTAATAAGATTTTTATAAAGTTAGTTATAATTTTCAAAGAACTATAATATATATCTGTTTTAAATATTAGTTTTGCCATTAGATAGCATATTATCTCCAAATATTCCTTTTTGCACCTTTGATTTTTTCTTTATACTAATCCTATTTTTTTTTAATTAATTCATTTTCAGTGTGAACATATGAGAGATGTCTGAGTTCATACCACAGCTAATGCACAGGATTAGCTTTGCATTACACTAGATTTGATTTGCACTATACAGGATGTAATGCAAAAATTATATTCTAGGTGTTGGTTTCATTCACCAAAGAAGTTTACGTGTTTCTAATCATGACTTTGTATATTCTACATCACTGGGTACGTAGAGCATTTTCACTTAGAAAACCGTAATTGCTACAGAAGTATTTTCAGTACCCACATAAGGATAAACTTTAAATAACACACATAAGCTTTCATTTTTAATTCAAGGTCATATTTACTCTATGTTTTCTATTGAGTCATAGAGCTGTTTACATAAGACTTTTGATTGATTTTGAGTTAATTTTTGTATATGGTGTGAGCTAGAAGTCCAACTTTATTGTTTTGAAAGTGGATATCTAGTTGAACTATCAACATTTGTTGAAGACTATTCTTGTAATTTTATTTTTATTTTTAAAAACAAATGCTCCCCTTTCCTCCCTCCCCACTTCACCTAGTAGACTCCAATCTGCTTTCTATCTCTGTGAATTTGCTATTTCTAGTCATCTTTTATAAGTGATATCATACAATTTTTGCACTTGTGTATCTTGCTTGTTTCATGGAGCATAATGTTTCAAGGTTCTCCCATGTTGCATCTTGTCTCATAATTCATTTTCTTTTATACTGCAATAATATTCCAGTGAGTGCAGCTACCACATTTTGTTTACCCTAGCATTTGTTGGTGGACATTTGTGTTTCTTCCAGGTTTTCACTATTGTGAATAATCCTGCTATAAACACTGATTTATGTATTTACAACTTTGTTTTCACTCTCTTTGTATATATACCTAGAAGAGAAATTGCTAGGCCAAATGGTAGTTCTATATTTAGCTTTTGAGAACTCACCATATTGCTTTCCACAGTTGCTGCACCATTTTATATTCCCACTAACAATGCATTAGATTTCCAATGTCTCTTAATCTTCTCCAACACTTGTTATGTTCCATGATTTTTAAAATAACAGCCATCTTTGAAGGTATGAAGTGGCACATCATTGTGGTTTAGACTTGCATGTTGCAAATGGGTAATGATGTAGAGCATCTTTTCATGAGTTTAAAGGAAATTTGCATATCTTCTTTAGAAAAATGTCTACTCAATCCTACTAATTATTTTAACAAATTGCTTTTCTGATCAAAAGCAATACATTTACTTTTAACTTGCTATTTTTCTTTGCATCCAATATGAAAACACACACTGTTAGAAGGAAATAATACTATGACTTGAACCTGGAGTGCACAAAGTTAAGAATATCCATCTTATATAATTGTGTCCCACTATTCAGTATGGTAAAGAGTTAGTCATTTTGATCATGAAATATGTAAAGGCACAAAGACCATTTAAACATTTATTTATTTATTATTTATACAAAAGGATATTATAGGAAAATATTATTTCTCATGCAAAGATGCAGACAGAGATCTGAATACAGTCATCTATCAATTGCAAATTCAGTGTTTTTCCTTGTTCTCCTCTGCTCCTTAATGCAAGGTCTAGCTTTCTCTTTCAGTGGTACCACATGCCCCCCAGCATGACAGACACAGCTGGAATCCCAGCAGCACCATGGTCCCTGCTAAATAAAAAACAAACCTGAACACTTGTAACTGATTGTGTACTTTAGGGAATTTAAATTTCCATGCATTTCCAGGACTTTAAATCAGTTTGTTTTTAACATTTGTAGCCTATTTGTATGCAGTACCAGGCTGGGTGGAGGAAAAACACACTAATAAAAAGACTAAAAGGAAAAAAAAAAATGATGTGCCCTCATAGGTGATTTGATGTGTACTACTCAGAAGGAACTCAGGTCCTCACTGGCTAATACTAGGAAGGGATACAATTTAATGTATATTTGCAAGGATGAAATTATGAGAAAGCAGTGATTCAAAACTGAAGGAAGAAATCAAATAGACTTAAGGAATAGAAAAATGGATGGTTGTGATCTATCACCAATGCTTTACATTAATTATAAGTGTTTGCTGACATTTTCATCCCAGAAAAGTTTTACCTTTTTGTGGGAAATAGAAAATTGAAAGTATATCCTTTAATGCTTTTTCTGTTTGGCTTTTCTTCATTCCAACAGTGTATAAGTAAACCATTTATATGATTAATGTGTAGACATATTTTTCTTATTTTCTTTGCTGTATATGTTTCCATTTTATGAATACACTGCAATTAATTCATTTTATTATTGGTTGAAATTTTCATTATTTCCATTCATATCTATTATTCATAAAATTACCATGAGAATACTGTATATTTATATGATAATTTGAGTTTCAATTTGTATTTTGTTGATGAGCAGTGATGTTGAACTTTAATTTTGAGATGACAGGAGGGGACAAAATTCAGCAGAATCCATTATTGCAAATTAAGGGTCACAGTGTATTATGCAATACAATATTTGAGGATTATCATTTAAAATATTTTTCTTTGCTAACGTCACCATTGTTTTCATAGAGATGGAGTATCAAACTTATCCAGCCAGTTCTCAGACATTACTTTATACTAATCTAATTTTTCTCTCTTTCCTCTTTAATATTGAGTTTTATTTCATAACCAGGATTCCATTTGATGTCATTGACACTCCATATTATCATTGTGTTCTTTCACAGGCTCCACATTCCTATTTTTATAAGAGATAGTGTGAAGCAATAAGAGAAGTACTTGCCAAAATTACTTGCCAGTTAAATTTTTTTTAAAAAATCACCAGTTGATAGAGCTTTTCTACATATTTGAGACCTATTCCATGAGAAAGGCATAGATACAAATTCTCAGAAGATTTCAAGTGACAAATAAATATGTGAAATATCTCCACATGCACTAGCAATGAAAAATTGCAAGCATGAAACAACAGACACCAATTTTTAGTCATCAAATAACTTCAAATTTTAACAATGTTGTTTTCTTTGCCCTTGTGGAGATGAGATATACTTCCTAACAACAGCCAGGGTAAAGCAGTGGGAGGCTACAGGAAGTCAATTTACACTTGTTATCAAGGAGTAAAAATGTTTTTATAGATTAAAATAGACATTTTCATAGAAATTAAATATTTTGAAATATTAGAATTTATAAAATTGAGAAGATTTTATTTGCATACTTATAATCACTGTAATAGTATAATTCTATTTCAAACAATATGTTATATATATATAAATTTAATGTACTTAGTTAAAATAGCATTATAAGGTGAGAAAATTTATTTTCTAAGAAATTTTACTGACAATGCTTTAGTTTGTCTTTCCCTAAATTTCAACCTAAGAAAGGGCCTTTGCACAGTTAATTTACTTGAGGAAGTTATTCCTGGAAACATGTCTGGGAACTGAGAGGAGAGAAACAGAACAGTAAGACAGGAAGTAATAACAACACAAGGAAAATTATTGATCTGATTAGTGGTGTGGGAGCTGAAGCAAGACACAGGACTAATATAATTGAAAGGGAAATTGATTTCCATGAAAACACATAAAAATTTAGAAGGAAATTAGAAATAAATTTAAATGGAGAAAAAGTAAAATCAAGGTTAGAAGGGTAAATTGAAACTAGGATGTTTAAATTTAGAAGAATCATATTTAAATTTAGAACAAGTTGGTAGTAGATTTAATTTATTAATCAATTTGTTTAAGTTTATTTTATTTATATAAGGGTTAAAATATAGAGATCTGAAATCTGAGGATGAAATAAATGTGGATTTTTCATAATATTGCTATTTCTGGAAATGTGATCATAATATACTCTTAGTTAACGTGCAATGACAACTATGTTATTTGGCTCCTAAAACTGTCATAATGTAATTACATGATGGGGAACTTTTGTTAAAAATATATTATTCTCATAAATTATCTCAAAGACTTTTTGGAATGTATTATTTCCAAGGCCACAGTAGGCGAATTGTTTTTAAAGAACTCAATTCTCATAGCTTATAAAAATACTCAACATTATAAAAATTGAAAGATAAAAAGATCTCAGACTTAGAATATTCATTTTCAATTTAATTACTGCAAGAATAAAATGGGAAATAACACTCTCAGTAATTGAAATAAAATATTAATTTTGAAATTGTTATAAATTGTCCCAGGTAAGAAAGGGATTGGTGTTGGTGAAGATGAATGAGAATTGAACAATAATCCACAAACCTATGGCCTGTTGAAATGAACATAACCCTTTGAAAATTACCACTGGATTGGAAGTTGCCAAGACTCTCATAAAAATTCAGACACATTTGACATTATAAAATGCAGAATCCTATGTATTGGCAAAAATGGAATCATAAATAGATCATAATTTTAAAATAAATGAGTATATACAAATAATTAGGTATGCTATAATAGTTAATGGAGTCATGAATATTTTAGACAGTTACATTTTTGAGGCCATTATTCCACCATACATTTTGACAAAGGTCACCTTCATGTCCCTGTTTCTCAGGCTGTAAATGACAGGATTCAGAGTAGGAGGAAATAGAGCATATGAAACAGACATAAAAAGGGTTAGTGATGATGGGGATTTTGAGATGGAACCTAAATATGCAATGAATCCAGAAAACAGGAACAAGGTTGCTACAGTGAGGTGAGCATGCAGGTGGAGAAAGTTTTAAACCTGCCTTGAGTGGAGGGAATCCTCAGAATGTGGAGAAAATGTGAACATAAGAAACAATCATTAAAATGAAACATACAAAGTGAAAACAACAGCTAGCAATAATAAAAGCATATTCCTAATTATTTTCTCTATAACAGGTAAGTATAATCAATGATGGAATATCACAGAAGAACTAATGCACTATGTTGGACCCATAGAAAATGACAGAGAATATATCTGCTACATGAATGGAGCCATAGCTGTCACCATCTGCACACAAGAATGTCTATTCATAATGGCCTCATAGTTCAAAGGATGGCAGATGGCAGCACAGCCGTCATAGGACATCACTATAAAAAGGGCATATTATGTGCTAGCAATAAAAGGAAAAAGAAAAATCTGTGAAACACATCCTTGGAAGGAAATGGAATGTCTGTTTGTCAGCAAGTTCATGATGGATTTGGGCACAGTGACAGAGATACAGAAGATATCAATAAAGGACAAATTCTTCAAGAAGAAATTTGTGGGAACTTGGAGATGTTGGTCAATGGTAGTGAGGATTATAGTGAGGAGATTCCCCATGAGTGCTGCCAGGTAAATGAGGAAGAGTGTGGCATAGTGTTTCTGTAGCAACCAGTCATCAGGGAAACCCATGAGCAAGAATTCTGTTATGAGGGTCATGTTGATAAATTTCTCAAGTATGCTGATTCTTGGCTATGGACATGTAAGACAAATGATAATTTCCTCATCCAATTATCATCTTAGAATCTTCCTCTTTCTGTTCATTCTACCAATTGGTCTTTGTTATTCTAAGGAACATATTCAAGAACATCAGAGTAGCCCCCTCCATACTCCAGAACAAATCCCATGTTGCAAACTATAAATTCTTTATTTCTGCAAAGTAAATTTTATTAAGCCATTAGGAATAGGGTAGAAAAATTTATCATAGAGTAGTCTACAATTTATGCATAAAATGAAAAAAAAATTGCCTCAGCAATGCATAAATGAGGGATTATTCTGTCTTTGTTCTAATAGGTGAAATGTAGTAGGAATATTTATTAGAATAGAGAAGTTAGTTATTATTAATGATATTTTGGTTCAGCTTTAGTTATCCAGGAACTGTTTTATTGATACATTTGGAGAAACAATATTAAGACTTTCAGCTATCATTTCTTTTTCTACTTTCATCTATTACAGGAGAAGTAACTGGAATTAAATGTGGACATGTTCACAATCATAACTGGATCACTGACAATTTAAAAGAAACTTCAAGATAATCAGATAATAGAGTAATTAACTTTGAATACTCAATAGTATGCTGGATGCATCACAAATTTCATTTATTCTGGTTAATTTTTCAGAAACATTTTGACTTGAAAAAATTTTTCCTTCAATAGGGCCTGTGATGGCCAAGGATATAAAAAAGAAAATTAGCATCATTTTATTTTTCTTAAAGAAAACGGAATTAAGCAGATGTTTCAAGAGACCTAGTCTGAACAGGGTAGTAGCAAAGAGAAGCTTAAAGTGGGATGCCTATACATTTAGGGAAATATGCTTACCTAAGAAAAACATATCCTCTTTCATTTCAGAGGTGAATTCAGTAAATTGCTGTGGAAGTTAAAGACAATGAGGCTGATAAAGGTCTCTCCCAAGAAGGAATAACACCTTGGAGAGATGGGTTATTTGTCCAATGGGATGAATATGCCTTCTATTGCTCTGGCTGCCTCTTGCAATCTTTTGCAACTTTATCAAGTAACAGTCTTCTCTCCACTGGAAAGCAGAGGTTGAAAGGACAATTTTATGGGTCTGGAATTATGTGTAAGGCTACAAATTGCTTAATTAAATAACAACTAATTAAGTGTATTGGCCAAGAGTACTGAAGGGGAGGTCATTTCCTTGAAAATGATGTCATCCTGTACACTGAGGGTTTGAAGTGCTAATAACAAGATCATAGATAATTTGTCTACCCATTAGGTTTCCAGCTATGAGTCCAATCTCATCAATAATATTTATATTATTTGTTTTAGCCAGTTTTGTTATAGCCATCCTAGTGTATTTGAAGTGGCATCTCATTGTGGGTTTTTTTTAATTATTTTTTCTTTCTTTTCCTTTTTTCTCTTTTTATTGGAGAAGTTATGATCTTACAAAACAATGATGCATAACATGCAGAATTCCCATATATCACCCCAACACCAACACCAACACCTTGAATTACTGTGGAACACTTGTTATTTTCTTCCCTCAATTGTTTGTTTTGAAACTTTACATTCATCAAGAAATGGAACAAATTAAATTCATGAAAATTTGATCAGATAAGTGATATTTTTCATATTTCATAATTATTAAAATGTTGTAATTTTTTTAAATCAGAAGAATATGATTCCTTCCACCATTGAAAAAAAAAAAAATACCCAACTTACCAGAAAGTGTAGAAAGATAAATTTCCTCTTTTTGTCCCTTAAACAAAATTTCCTTTCCAGGGAGAAATTATTAAATATTTTTTTCTATTTTCTTTATATGTCATTTCACTATGGAGTTGTGATGGAGTTCAATTAAAGTCCATGACAACTGACAGAAAGCAGGCCACCTTGGTATGTAGTAGACAGGCATCTCTAGCCTCAAGACATTGAGATAAGATCTGGTAGGAGCCTGGTGGAGAAACATTCTGTGCTTCAAAGAGAATGTCTGGTATATGTCAGACAATGATTTACAAGGTCTGCTACATGCAGGGATGTAAAGAGAACTGAACTATTAACCCTAAAAATTTGCTGACTTTAGTAAAGTGTAAATTGTCACATATCTATTACCCTTGCACATGCACACACATATTTTCTTTATCCTAAAGCTAAATAAAAGCCATGATGTTTTATGCAGGGGCACTCTCCTCCCTTTGGATGGAGGGTCCCTGACCCCGGTTATTTCTTTCTTATCTTTCTCATCAGTGGCACTGTTTTCACATACCTAGTTCCAGAATATCAATAGAGTTGTGACATATAAGTGCAAAAAACATATTTTGACATAACTGAGATCTTACCATACTATGTTTTACCTTCTTATTTTTTGCTTACAAAATTTTTTTTTCCTCACAAATTTTCCAATACAGTTACAGATATGCTTACTACCTGCTTTTTAATATTTGCATATTAATCATATTGTTAATTTTTATTTTTTATTCTTTTTACTTTTAAAATTGTTTTAGATTACCTAAATTAAACAACAAAATATAGTTTTTTTTTTCACATATATTCTACCCTGTTCCCCTCCAACACTTTTCCTCATTAACAACATCTTTGATTAATGTGGTATATTTGTTACAAGTTGATGAACACATATTGAAGCATTGCTACTAACCATACTCAATAGTTTAAATTAAAATCTACACTTTCAACTGCACATTTTTATAGGTTTTAACATAATGTATAATGGCTCTATTCATCATTGCAATCTAATTCAGAACAATTCTAATGTCCCCCAAATGCCCCATGTTACACCTATTCTTTGCTCTCCCTCTCCTCAGAAACTCTGGAGACCACTGCCTTTATATCAACTCTAAAAATTCTTTCATTGCTGGAAAAATAATGTCTACTTTAGTCCATAGTTGCATTCCTGCCTTATATTTGTTCATTCCTCAATATTTTGGATTTTGGAATGGTGATGCCCACTCTGTTTCTGATTGAGAGAGGATTAGATCCCATGGGCAGAAGGATGGAACTGTCTTGCTTGCAGTTGTAGATACTCTCTGTTTTGGGGGGATGGGTACTGTCCATCATCATCTTTTTGTTAGTTGTTCTGGGCAAGTCTGGTGAAATTTAGAGTGGGTGTTGCAACTCTGGGGAGATTCAGGGTTCAACAAGCATATGAACAGACCAAATATTTATGTCTCTTATACAAATATTTAATGATTATAATGTTAATTATAGTTTCAAATAAAAGGGCCAGAAGAGGTATGTGTAGGGAAATTATAAATGTGTCAAACTCTGTTACATCAGGGAACATATATTCCAATGTAAGGTCCACTGATGGGGTGCCTAATTACTGAGATGATCTGTCCTGCTTATAGTGTCTAGGTGTCTCGAGGGGCAACAGGAGCCCTCCTGTTTGAGGGACTGTTTACTGTGGCAATCAATGAGATCCTCCTGAGGTGTGCATAAGTGCAACATCTGGTATGACCTCCTCTCTCAATTATTTCTTAGCCATAAAAATTCATCTATATTTAACATTTTCCTCTTTTGGTCAAGGTATTTTTCCAAATACATCACTAGTCTGTACTTGGTAATAATCCCTCAGTGCCAGGGAAGCTTATCCCCAGGACTCATGTCCCATGCCAGCAGAAGATAGTTTATATGATGAGTTTGGCTTAGAGAGGGGCCACGTTTGAGCAACAAGGAAGCTTTTAGAAAGTAACTCTTAGGCAATATATAACACTAAGCCAAGTTTTAATACACAAGAACTAGGTTCATAAGTACAGCCATCAATGTCAAGGGGACCTGGTGTATTCTGTCTTCCTTCAGTGGGCAAGCCCATGCAATGAGGAGATAACTTGCCCCTCTATTAGAGAATGTAGCAGGCCTTCCCAGAATGGGAATTCAATATTCTTTCATTTATTGTGTAGGTCTTCACCCACCGAGACAATACCCCATGACCATTAATATTCTATAAAGTCATGTTCCATGTGCACCCCTCCGCACACGTCTCCCCCATCACTAACACCCCACAACAATGATCCTACCCTGCTACAGTTGTGACCCTTCAGCAATCCAAAACCTCCCCCAAAACAAAGCCCCCAAAATGAATAAAAATAATAAAAATAAAATAAAATAATAGAAATGAAAAATAAAAAATAGTAAAAATTTTTTTAAAATATCTAAAACAGTTTGTATGTATTTCATCACCATATGTTATCTTTTATGGACAGTGGCAATTTCTTCTGTTATGTTCCCCCACTGTCCAATTTTTTTTGCTTTATTTTCAAAGACACTTTCAGTTACAGAAATATCCAATAGAATATATAGGGGATTCCCCTATACTCCTCCCCCACCCTTTCTTACATTTTCCCCTATTGATAACATCTTATATGAGTATGGTACATTTGTTACAATTGATGAACAAATATTGAAGCATTGCTACTAACCATGGTCAATGGTTTAAATTATGGATTATTTTGCACCATACACTTTTACATGTTTTGACAAAATTTATAATGGCCTGCACCAGTCATTGCCAAGAATATGCAAAACAATTCCAATGTCCTATGTTTCATCTGTTCTATTCTTCCTTCCTCTACCCCTTGGAACCTATGGTAAGCACTAAGTTTAAAATTTTGAAGAATAAGGTTCATATTTACATGCAGTAAAACTGAGAGCTTGATGTATTGCTGTTTTCTTTTATTATGCACTGCCTATGCTCTTAAGAGATTCTTGCCCCTCTAATTGAGGACATAGCAGAACTCCTCTGAATGGTAGTTTATATTGTCTCGTTTATTGGGTAGGTCTCCACCAATTGAGGTAACACACTTTAACAATATGAACATTTTCATATTCCATAGAAGCCTGCCCCAGGTGTGCCCTATCCCTAGCCTCAACGCCATTTACCAGTAACCATTCTTTGCATTATTTGCCAAAAGAACATTCCCAACACTGTATTTTTAACCACAGACCTAAAAATCCCTAAAGTTCAGATGTATTTTCCTCCAGCCCTCTCTCTAGTTCAATGGATTGTACAACTCAATGCCTCCACCCTACTCCCCTGCACATTCCAGCACCATCACCTCCCTCATATCCCTGCACCAGCATCACCCCCATCCACTGCCCAACCACCCTCTTCTGCCTTATCATAGGTTTTGTACATATTGAGCATTTGCTCACTTTCTGTCTCCTGTTAACCTATTTTCCAGACTCTAGCTCTGTGAGTCTGCTCAATTTCCTTCAGTCATATCAATGAGGTCATGTAATATTTATGCTTCAATGATTAGCTTACTTCACTCAACATAAGGTATTCAAGATTCATCCATGTTGTCCCATGTATTCATACTGCATACCTTCATACATCTGAGTAATGTTCCATTGTATGCATATACCAAAATTTGCTTATCCATTCATCTATTGATGGAAACTTGGGTTGCTTCCAAATTTTGGCAATAGTTAATAATACCATTATGAACATTTGTGTACATATATCTGTTTGTGTCCCTGCTTTCAATTCTTCTGAGCAGTGAGATTGCTGGATCGTATGTCAGTTGAAGAGTTAGCTTCCTGAGGAACCGCCGAACTGTCCTCCCCAATGGCTGCACAATTTTACATTCCACCATCAGTGAATAAGTGTTCCCTCTCCTCCACATTGTCTCCAACACTTGTAGTTCTGTTTTTTAATGGATACAAATCTAATAGATTAAGATGATATCTCATTGTAGTTTTGATATGCATTTCCCTTACAGCTAGTGATGTTGTGCACCTTTTCATGTGCTTTTTAGCCATTTGTATTTCTTCATTGGAAAATGCCTATTAAAATTTCTTGCCCATTTTTAAAATGGATTTTCTGTCTTATTATTTTTGAGATGGAGGATTTCTTTATATACACAAGATATTAGGTCTTTATCAAATAAATGATTACTGAATATTTTCCACCATTGTGTAAGGTGGCTTTTTACTTTCTTAACAATCTTCTTTGTAGTGCAAAAGTTTTTTTTTTTTTTAAATAATGAAAAGGTCCCATTTATCTATTTTCTTTCATTGCTTTCAATTTATGTATAATATTTATGAAACCATATCCTACTATTTTATCTCATAAATGCTTCCTGCCATTATCTTCTAGGAGCTTTTTGATCTTGGCTTTTATATTCATATCTTTGTTCCATCTTTAGTTAATTTTTGTATAAGGTGTGAGATGGTGTTCCTCTCTCATTCTTTTGGATTTGGCTATCCAGTTCTCCAAGCACCATTGGTTGAAGAGACCATTTTATCCAGTTGAATGGGCTTGGTGGCCTTATCATATATCAGTTGACCATATATGTCTTCACATCTATTTCAGAACTCTCACTTTGGTTACATTTATCAGTATGTCTATTCTTGTACCAATACCAGGCTGTTTTGAACACTGCAGCTTTGTAGTATGCTTTAAAGTCAAGTAGTATGATTCCTCAATTTTCTTTTTCTTTTTCATTTTGTTTTTTATATCCAGGGCCCCTTGCCATTCCAAATAAATTTTATAGTTAGCTTTTCCAATTTAGTAAAAAATGCTGTGGTAATTTTTATTGGATTTCTGTTAAATCTGTAAATCAGTTTGGGTAGGATAGACATCTTAATGATGTTTAGTCATCCAATACATGAGCATGGCATATTCTTCCATTTATTTAGGTCTTCTTTGATTTCCTTTAACAATGTTGTGTAATATTCTGTGTACAAGTCCTTTACATCTTCAGTTAAGTTTATTCCTAGATATTCTATTCTTTTAGTAGCTATTGTAAGTGGGTTTTTTTTTCCCTTGATTTCCTCCTCAGATTGCTCATTGTTGGTATACAGAAATGCTACTGATTTTTGCTTGTTGATCTTATATCCTGACACTTTATTTAACTTTTTTTTCAGCTCAAGAGGTTTTGTTGTAGATTGTTCAGGGCTTTTATGTACAGGATCATGTTACCTGCAAATAGTGAGATTTTGACTTTTCCCTTTCAAATGTGGAAGAATTTTATTACTTTTTCTTGCCAAAGTGCTCCAGCAAGTACTACTAAAACAATATTAAATAAGAGTGATGAGAGTGTGTACCCTTGTCTTGTTCCAGATCTTAGAGGGAAAGCTTTTAACCTTTCACCATTGAATATGAAGTTACCTATGGGTTTTTCATATATGCCCTTTATAATGTTGAGAAATTTTCCTTTTAATCTTATGCTATGAAGTTTTGTGTGTTTTTTTTTAATCAAGAAAGGATGCTGGATTTTTTCAAATGCTTTTTCTGCTTCAATAGATGTGATTATTTTTCTTTTGATTTCTTAATGTGGTGTATAACATTGATTTCCTTATGTTGAACATCCTTGCATACCAGGGATAAAACACTCTTGAACATGGTGTATAATTCATTTAATGTGTTGTTGGATATGATTAGCAAGTATTTTGTTGAGAATTTTAGCATACATATTCATTAGAGAGATCTGTCTGTAGTGTTTTTATTTTCTTGTGGCATCTTTATATGGCTTTGGTATTAGGGTGATGTTGGCGTAATAGGATGATTTAAGTAATGTTCCCTCCACTTCTCTTTTTGGAAGAGTTTAAGCAGGATTGGTGTTAGTTATTTCCAGAATGATTGGTAGAATTCACCTGTGCAGTCATCTGTTCCTGGTCTTTTCTTAGTTGGGAGATTGTTTATGACTAATTCAATCTCATTACTTGTGATTGGTCTATTGAGTTCATCAATTTCTTCTTTCTTCAGTGTAGGCTGCATGTGTGTTTCTAGAAATTTGTCCATATCATTTAAATTATCAATCTTTTTCACATATAATTTTTCAAAGTATCCTAAGATACTCATTATTTCTATGGGATCACTGGTGACATCACCTCTCTTGTGTTTTATTTATATATTTGCATCTTCTCTCTTTTTTTCTGTGGTAGGGACACCTAAGATGGTGCCCCCAAGTGGCTAAAATGGCTGCCAAGTGCTACGTGACTCCCAGCATGAACCTGAAAAGACTTCTTTCAGTCAATCCTCAATGTCCAATCATAACCTTTTCTAAAAATCTTCTTTTTTGCCAGTTACTATGTACATCACCCCTCTTCCTCCAATCATGTCCTTAACTCACTTCCCTTATCAGAACCTATATAAACAACAAACCTTCCTATAATAAATTAGACCTGCGTACTTACCTCGTCTCCGCGGTGGTCTTTCCTCCATGCGCCCTCCACGCCGTCTGGGCCCCCGAACGCTGGTTGCCGCTCAGCGTTCCCCTTCCGCCAACAAGTGGTTCGGAACAACCACAATTGGCGCCCAACATGGGGCTCCCCACCTCTCGCCGCGCCCCGACGGTAGGGCCTCATCTTCTTATCGGCCTCAAATAGCGGCACTCTGTAAGTATCTCCAGCGCCTTGCTCTATAACTTGGCGCCCCCTCTCTTCTGTCTAGTATCTATCAATTCAATGCCTCCTCTCCTTCTTGTTCTGCTTTCTTTAACCTCTGTTACTTTCGCTTTCTGCCTGGCCTCCGACGCCCCTCCAAACTGGAATTTCTGGGAGCGAATCTTTCTTGCGCTATTCTTCCTCTGTGTTGTCTCAGTATATACTTTCCTTTTCTCCCTAACCCGTCGTGCTTAAATTAGCGGCCCCACCCCACGCTAACTAACGTGCCTCAGAGTCCCCCTCGCTCTCACAAAGCGTCGATATGGGAGCGCGAGTCTCCTCTCGTCAGGCACCCCAAGTCAGAGCGCTGGCCGGTCTCTTAGATACTAACCGACTGAAGGTCTCCGTAAAACAGCTTCAGACATATTGGGACCTTCTGCTTCCTTTTAATCCTTGGTTAGCGACCTGCCATCTATGGGACCCCGCGACATACAATAAGCTAATAAATCGCGTTACGGCTGCCATGGAACATGAAAATAAACAATTTCCCCCTGGTCTACTCCCTACCCTAGTTGCCATTCGTTCGTGCCTTCAAGGCGCCCCCGTTTCACCTGCCGATTGCCAGGTCAACTTAATTGATCACCTGGCGGATAACCCTTCCCCATCTGACTCTGGAGAGGATTCTGATATGGAGTCTCTCTGCTCTCGCATTAACAATGCTTTGGAGCTCGACCCCCCCAAGTCCCAACCAAAAAGCTGTAACCTGCAATCGAAGGAACAACATGGCGAACTTCCTCCTAGTGAACAAAAACCAGACCAGGGGGCGGTTGGAGAAGGAGGAAGTTCTCAGTCTTTCGAAAAAACTCAGGACCGGGGGCTGCCTCCTTCTTCAACTGCGTCTCTATACCCCTCCCTTCTGGTCCAAAACCCTGAGCCGCCTTCCTCTTCTTCTTCCTTGTCTCCGCTGCAGCCACAAGGTGGCGCGCAAGTCCCATCATGTCAGTCAATGTGTTGGTCCTCCCCTCTTCCCCCCACCCCTACCCTCTCCACCCTTCCCCCCTACCCTTACTCAGGACCACTCTCTAACAACAACCCTTTCTCTTCCGCCTCTGCTCCCCCTCCTACCAACTCCACCGCCCCTTCCTCCTTAGCCCCTTTGCCTTGCTTCCCTGTTAATATTAATCCTTCCCCACTTCGCCCACAATTCTACTACCCTCTGCAACATGATGAGGTCAAGAATATCCGCAAAGCTGTAAAAGAGGACGGTCTGGGTAGCCCCTACGCTCAACACCTCATTGAGGAAATTTCCACACAGCTGTGCCTCCCTTACGACTGGGCTTCTCTAGCCCGCGCAATTTTAACACCTGGCCAGTTTGTAGACTGGCGTGCCCATTTTCATTCGGAAGCAGAGAAACACGTGGCCCTCAATATTAGCGCTGGTGTCAACATTGCGCCTGAGGCCTTCTACAGCACTGGCCCCTTTGCAGCCCCTGCTCATTATGCCACTGCCCCTCCAGGTTTTTGGATTCAGCTGCGTGAGGTGGCTCTCCGTGCATTTCGCACTTGCTCTGCCCTCCGGCCAGAAAAATTTACAAAAATGATACAAAATAAAGATGAAGACTTCGCAGCCTTTGTCTCCAGAGTTATGGAGGCATGTGAAAGAAAAGTGGCGGGCATTCAAGGCCAGCTGGCCCTTGCTCGAGAGCTCATTCTAGAGGGGGCTAGCCCCGCCTGTAAACAAGCTCTCGCCCCTGTGAGGGACAAAAGCATTGACGACTGGGTCTTAGATTGTAGTCATATCGACCCCCAAGTGGCAGCTATTGCGTCCGCAGTCGTCCTTGCAGTAGCTCAAACCTCAGGCTGTTTTAAATGTGGGCAGCCAGGTCATTTTGCCAGGGAATGCCCAAATTCTGCCTCCGCTCCTTCTGCTCCCGCCGCCCCTTCGGCACCCCCTCCCCTCCCGCGTAGGGGCCCCCCTACGCCTTGCCCTAGGTGTGGTAAGGGTTATCACTGGGCACGTGACTGCCGTTCTAAAACCAACAGCGAAAGCAAACCTTTAAACTTCAAAGGGGGCAAGCCTCAGCCCCGCCAGTAAGAGGTTCCTTTCCCAATGCCAAACCCCTGCTGTGGACAGTTCCCATTCATTCCAACAAGCCCACGGCTACTTTTAGAATTGGGGGAGGTGATGCTGCACAATGGCTGCAAGGGACCTTAGATACAGGTGCAGAGGTCTCCTGCCTCCCCTTTGAATATCTCCATGTGTGGGAGACTTGCCAGGGCCCCCTGTACAGGGTGCAACAGGAATGGCTAGTTCTAGAAAAACTAAGAAGCTCATCCCCTGGCAAGATGCAGAGGGCAATTCAGGACTTTTTCAACCTCTCCTAATTGAAAACCTCCCAACAATCCTATGGGGCCGGGACATACTAGATCAATGCGGGGCTGTCGTTACAACTGCCCATTCTCAGTCCCAGCCATTTTCCCCGTTTGGGAGCTGTCCTGACATGTCACAGAAGCCCCCCCAATCCTAGGCACCACTGCTTAGCTACAACCACCTAACCCTGTTCCTCTGCAGTGGGACACAGAGGACCCTATATGGGTTGAGCAGTGGCCTCTCCCATCCCACAAACTTCAAGCCTTACTTACGCTGATACAAGAACATCTGGAAGCTGGTCACATTGAACCTTCCACCAGCCCTTACAATTCTCCCATTTTTGTCATACAAAAAAAGACTACTGGCAAATATTGTCTGCTGCATGACCTTAGAGAAATAAACAAGCATATTGTCCCCATGGGATCTTGCCAACCGGGGCTGCCTCACCCTACGGCAATCCCTCATGATTATCATATAATTACAATTGATATTCAAGACTGTTACTTTTCTATCCCCTTACATCCTCAAGACAGACATAAATTTGCCTTCACTGTCCCCCTCCCCAACCATAAAGGGACAGCCTGCAGATACCAGTGGAAAGTACTTCTGCAAGGAATGAAAAATAGCCCTACACTTTGCCAAAATTATGTCAATATTGCAGTGGCCCCTCTTAGAACTCAGGCATTCATCATTCATTATATGGATGACATCCTCTTGGCGCATAGCGATGCCCAGCATTTAAACGCTGTTTTCCAACAGCTTACCCAAAATCTAACAAATATAGGCCTTCACATTAAAATTGAAAAGGTCCAACGCCACCCGCCCTTCTCATTTCTAGGTTTTCAAATTTCTCAATATGTTAAACCTATTGCTCCTAAGATAAAGATCCCTGATCGCCTCTCTTTGACAGAGCTTCAACAGCTGTGTGGAAATATTAATTGGATAAGACCAGCTCTTCCCATTTCCACTGCACAACTTACGCCTCTCTTTGACCTTCTGCAATTGCCTGCAACACCACCTCAGGCTGTTACTAAAAACATCTCACTAACTCAGCAGGCAAAAGCAGCCATACAAGCGGTTAACCACGCACTTCAACAGTGCACGCTTAAAAGGTACAACCCGAACAGTCCTATATTAGCCTTAATTCTTGCCACGTCTGGCACTCCTACTGGAGTCCTCTGGCAAGAGGGCCCACTGCTGTGGTCACACCCAGCTAAAAGTAAACTTTCAAAGATCTGTCCAGCAGTGCGCCTTTGGGTCTCCTTAGCCAGCGATCTGTGTACACTCTGCCTCCACACTTTTCAAGTAAAACCAGACACCATTGTCTGGCCCCTTTCAGCTGTGGCTACTACTCAACTCCTTCAAAACAATGAAGAAATGCAAATTTTAGTAGAAGGCTTTACTGGAACTTTTGACAACCATTATCCTCAACATAAACTACTTCAAGGGCTCGTTCGGTTGCCATTCTCAGAACCTTTTTACCCTTATCCTTCTTCCTCCCACCTCCCCTCAAGTACTACTGTGTTTACAGATGCCTCCAAATCAAAATATGCTGTTGTGGTTTACCAGCCTAACATAGGCTCCCCTTCCACATATGTCAAGCCTAATCCTCACTCTGTACAAACAGGGGAACTTGAAGCTGTACATCTGGCACTTACATTGTTCCCCTCTGAGCCCCTGAATATTTTTACTGATAGCCTCTACACTCTTCAAATTTGCCAGGTGCTAGCACATGCTACATTCTTTCCTAAAGAAACACCTATTGATAAGGCATTATTACGCCTTCAAAAACTAATTGAACACCGCACTGCTCCCTGGTATATCACACATATCAGGAGTCACTCCAATCTGCCTGGGCCCTTAGCTCATGGCAACCATTTAGCAGATTGTGCCGTGTCTATGACAGCAGTTGCAACACCTGGAGATCTCATCAATCAGGCCAAGCTACTACATTCCAAATTTCACTTCTCAACGATCTCTCTGAAACATCTGCTGCCAGACCTTAACATCCAAACATGCAAACATCTGGTTAGATCTTGTAAAACCTGCGCTCCATTTCTCCCATTAGGGCCATTACAACCCCAGGGAGTTAACCCTCGCGGCCTTAAACCCAACTCTCGTTGGCAGTTGGACGTTACACATGTCCCCTCGTTTGGTCGCCTAAAGTTTGTTCATGTCACCATAAATACCTTCTCTCATCTCTGCTATGCAGTTCCCTTAGCTGGGGAAACAGCAAAACACTGTATCAAAGCTCTGCATCAAGCCATTCTGTTCATGGGAGTCCCCTGGGATGTTAAGTCCGATAATGGCCCTGCCTACCGCAGTACATCCTTTGCTAACTTTCTAAAATTATACAACATCACACACCACTTTGGCATTCCTTACAATCCTCAAGGTCAGGGAATAGTAGAACGTACTCATCAACAGCTAAAGATCTTGATTCAAAAGGAAAAGGCGTTACGGCCACACAGTCCTCCTAGTGAAATTATTACCAGCTGTCTCATTCATATAAATCTCCTCACATTTGATAAAAAGGGACTGTCTCCACTCCACAAACATTGGGGACCGTCATATACACCTACAGTGGCCCCTATGGTATATTAAAAAGACCCCGAAAACAATACTTGGAAAGGACCTAGCCCTCTTTTAGCCCAAGGGAGGGGCTTTGCTTGTGTCTTTCCAGAAGAAGCACCGCAACCTATCTGGGTCCCAGGAAAAAACACTCGTCCTGCCACGGCCTGCCAAAAAAGGAACAACAAACCGTGAGTAATACCTTTCTCTCAACTCCTTCCTCTTCACTGTTACTCCCTTTCTATAACTACCATTCTTACTATACTCACATTCTTTATTTTCTAATGGCACCCCCTTTTAAAATCCTTGCCCTTCTCCTTCTATTTCCCTCCTTTTTGCTTGCTAATAATGATCATCAACCTTTTAACTGGACGTTACAGCTTTGGCAAGAAGAAATCACCCTCCGTTATAATGTCACATCCGGCGCTCCCTCTTTCACCCTGCATGCCTGTTGCCTTACCAATATGGGCATTAGCAGTCCCAAATTCCCTGTCCTCTACCCCCAAGGCTGCGGCCCGCAAGGCAATAAAATCCCTTCCCTTGATGGGTCCACATCCAAAGCTTGCTACCTACGACAAACAGCATGGACAGGAGAGCCCTCCCTTATAGCAGCCTCGGCACAGGTGTCAGGCTATTACATTTGCCCCTCTTCAACAGGTTCCTCCCACTCCTCCTGTCATGATCCCTCACATTATTACTGTCCCTCCTGGGGATGCGAGTCAATAGCACACGGATGGTCCAATCCCCCTAACAATGACAAACACATAAAAGCTACAGGCTGGCCCAATATCACCATAACAGTACAAAACCCCGCCGACGTCCAATGGCTATCTGGCCGCACGTGGAGAATTCGGCTCTACATGGGCCATTACGACTATGGCACCTTTTTCAAAATACAAAAAACACAGCCCTCTCCCCCGCCTACCACTGCAGTTGGCCCCAACCCAGTGCTCAACCCACAACCACTTCCTCCTCCTCTGCCCTCATCTTCGGCTTCAGCCAGCGTACAGTTATCCAACTCCACCAACATCCCACTCTCACTTAACACGTCTTTGCTGTCACTCTACAACCCACTTTTATCCCTCCTTAACGCTTCCTTTCTCGCATTGAACTCTTCCAGCCCTAACTCTACCCAAGCCTGCTGGTTGTGTCTCTCTTACATGTCGCTCTATTACGAAGCTATAGCCATTAATGCCTCTTACAACAGTTCTACTGACCCCAATCCCACCTCTTGTAATGGGAACCAAACAAAAATAGGACTAACCGTCCAATCAGTATCCCACAGCGGGCTCTGTATTACAAAAATTGGAGGCTCTGTTACCCCCTACATGAAAACTCTTTGCAACCTTACCAATACCCCTAAAACATGTAAAGTTTCTGCTACCCCCCAATAATACAAAGTGGCTATGTTCTTCTACCGGTCTCACCCCATGCCTCAGTGTCACAACTCTTAACGCCACTGGTGAAACTTGCGTGCTCGCCACTGTTTTCCCCCGCATCTACTTTCATGATAATAACCAATTCCTTGACTCCTGGCAGAGCAACCTTCTACCAACTCATGTACAAAAACGAGAAGTTATCACTGCCGTCACAATCGCTTCCCTTCTAGGTATCACAGGAGTTAGCACTGGGGCTGTCGCCTTGGGTTTACAACAATCAGCTCTTACCTCTATCAGAAGGGCCGTAGATGAAGATCTAGCCCGTATAGAAACCTCCATCTCTCATTTGGAAAAATCTCTAAACTCACTATCTGAAGTTGTCCTCCAAAATCGCAGGGGACTAGACCTCCTCTTCCTAAAAGAGGGAGGAATTTGCGCCGCTTTAGGAGAAGAGTGTTGCTTTTACGCTAATCACTCCGGCCTTATCAAAAACAACATGGCCCAACTTAGAGAAGGACTAACAAAGCGAAAAAGAGAAAGAGAAACAGCTTTAACAAACCCCTCTTGGGAATTCAATGGAATCCTCCATTATTTCCTCCCAGTGCTAGGCCCTTTTATAACCTTTCTTCTTATTCTAGCCATTGGACCCTGGGCTGTTCGTAAAATTATCAGTTTAATTAAAGAGCAAGTTAATGCCGCTTTGAGCCCCTCTCCACAGGTTCACTATCAACACCTGGCCACCCGAGAAACCGTCACCTATACAGCACCTGACAACAAAAGGAAGACCTATACAGTGCCCGGCAGCAAAAAGAAGCGCCCTAAGCTTAAGAAAAAACACCAAGACGCATCCCATAAGAAAACCCGGATTCCCCATTATAACCCAAATCCCTAAGTGCTTTGTCCCCCTGCCTTCCTTTCCTTCCTTCTCTTCCACTCTACACCCACCGCTCTCTCTTGGGTCATGGCCAAAAATCTGATGTTCAAGCACAAAGATTACCATCTCCCCAAAGGGGAACCGGCAAACAATTCCTGGAACTTGCCATCAGTGGTACCGCTGGGTGCGAGGCAAAGCACTGCAAAGGAGGGCATAAAACTAAGCCATTTCCAGGCTCCTTGAGAAGTATGCCTCATTAGCATAGGGGTTGCTCTGCAAATATCCCCTCCCACAAAAAACAGAGCAAAAAAGACGGCCACTACAATGGGTGTGCACAGCCCAAACTGTAGTCACGGAGTACGGACGGCTAGAAGGGGACGCCCCTAGCCTACTGTAACCTAACAACTGGCTTGTCGATCCTGCGGGAATGAGACCTCTACTTCCCCCAGCTGGTTAATGCCAACCTCTCTTTCCTTTAATAAAAAGAAAGGAGGAATTGTGGTAGGGACACCTAAAATGGTGCCCCCAAGCGGCTAAAATGGCTGCCAAGTGCTATGTGACTCCCGGCATGAACCTGAAAAGACTTCTTTCAGTCAATCCTCAATGTCCAATCATAACCTTTTCTAAAAATCTTCTTTTTTGCCAGTTACTATGTACGTCACCCCTCTTCCTCCAATCATGTCCTTAACTCACTTCCCTTATCAGAACCTATATAAACAACAAACCTTCCTGTAATAAATTAGACCTGCGTACTTACCTCGTCTCCGCGGTGGTCTTTCCTCCGTGCGCCCTCCACGCCGTCTGGGCCCCCGAACACTGGTTGCCGCTCAGCGTTCCCCTTCCGCCAACAAGTGGTTCGGAACAACCACATCCCACAGTTATGAATGTTAGATGATGATATAAAAATGGCCTATATCTGTCATTGCAATGTCACTCAGGATAATTCCCAAGTCCCGAAGAGCCCCTGTATTACAACTGCTTTTCCCTCTCCCTGCCCCCAAAGTGTCCAGTGGCCACTGGCTCCACATTAATGTTGTAATTTCTTCCATTGCATGAATCACAGTATGTCTAGAACAGAATGCCAGTAAGTCCACTCAAGTCCATAGCTCTTTCCCCAATCCTGAGGAGTCTGGGGTGGTGATATCCAAGTGATAGGGGGCTTATACCCTTAGATAAGATGGATGGGATTATCCTGCCTGGAGCTGCAGACTCTCTCCATTCCCTGGGATGGCAGTTGTCCATCATCATCTCCCCACCAGGTGTCCTGGGTGAGTCCATTGACCTTTAGAGTAGGAGTTGCAGCTCCACTGAGATTCCAAGCCCAGCTGGCACATGGACAGTACAAAGACTCCATTCTCTGGAAGTACACCTACAAACTCCAGCACCACATATAGGTTTGAACAGAAGGGACAGATGGACCATGTGCAGGGAAGACATATTTGGGTCCAACTCTGTCACTCTTAGGAGCACAGATTCCAAAGTAGGGCCCACTGATAAGGCACCAAACTCTGGGGCTATCCACCCTGATATAGGATCTGGGTGTCTCCAGAGCCTTCAGGAGCCCCTTGGTTTTGGGTAATATCCACATTGGAAGCCTGTGAGGTCCTACTGAGATGTGCATAAATTATAGCTCTGGGATGACCTGCCAACTCACTTTGAAGACTCTTAGCCATACGAACTCATTTATCTTTACATTTTCCTCCTTTTATTCAAGGTCTTTTTCCAGTTCTATTGCCTGTTGGCACTTGTTAGTAATCCTTCATTGCCAGGGAGGCCCATCCCTGGGAGTCATGTCCCACACTGGGAGGAAGGTAATGCATTCATATGCTGAGTTTGGCTTAGAGAGAGGCCACATTTGAGCAAGAAGTAGGCTCTCAGGAGGCAACCTTTAGGAACCCCATAACAATAAGCTAAGTTCATTTTCAAGAGCAAAGACTCATAAGGCTCATCATCAGTGGATCATCCTCCTTTTCCAGACACTGCCCGTGCACTTGGAGGACTGTTGCTGCTTCCTTGGAGAATATGGAAGAGCTCTCTAGGATGGGAATATTCTCTCATTTATTGAGTGATTCTCCACACACTGTGGTGATGCCCCATGAGCATTTGAACAATATTATAAACGTTTTATGGATGTTCAGGTGAACTTCCTCCCATGCACTCCCCCCATCCCTGACAGCCCCCAACAATGGTCTTATCCCACCCAGTTGTAACCCTTCTGTGATCCAAAGCTTCTTCAAAGATGAAGCCAATACAACAGTCAAATACAATTAATAGGAAAATGAAATAATAATGATGTTTAAATGTAAGAGATAAAGTACATGAAAACTTTTAAAAAACTGAAAATAAAGGATTGGATTATTCAAAAAATTAGAAAAAATTTAAAAATAAATAAATAAAATTTACAAATAAAAAAAAAGTATTATTTATATTAGTCAGCCAAAGAGGTGCTAATGTGAAATACCAAAAATGGGTTGGTCTTTATAAAGGGTATTTATTTGGGGTAAAAGTCCACAGATACCAGGCCACAAAGAGTTAAGTTTCTTCTCTCACCAAAGTCCATTGCCACGTGTTGGAGCAAGACTGCTGCTGACGTTTGCCAGGGTTCAGGCTTCTTGGGTTCCTCTCTTCCCGGGGCTGCGTTTCTCTCCAGGCTTAGGTCCTCTGGTTCCTCCACAAGGTCAGCTGTAGACTATCAGGTGAATGGCTAACTTCTCTTCTCCTGGGGCCTTCTCACCAACATCAAAACTCCAGCATCAAAACTGCTACTCAAAACCTGCTGCAACTCTGTTCTTTGTGATGCCTTTTATATTTTCTTCCCCCGCCCACCAAGGGGTGGGGCTCAATGCCCCACTGAGGTGGCCAAGTCAATGCCCTAATCATAACTTAATTATGCCCTGATTAACAGACCAGTTTACAAACATGATCCAATTATATTTTTGGAATTCATAATTACATCAAATTGCCCAACGGCTACATTATTTTTATTATTATTTGACATTTTGCCTTTTATCACTGCAATATCTGGTGTCCCCTTCTCACTCCCCAGTGTCTCACTATTTTTCATTTAATTTTCAAAGAAGTTTTAGGTCACAGCAAAGTCACACACAGAATACAAGACACTCTCATATACCCAACCTCCTCCCCCTTTCCTCACCCCATATTAAAATCTCTTTGTATGTGGATGGTAGCATTGTTATAACTGATATACAGATAGTGAATCATAGCTACTAAACATTGTCAATGGTTTACATTTTAGATTGTACACATTTATAAATTTTGGTGATATTTACCATGTCCTGTGTCCATCACTATAAGGTAATGAGAAACATTTCCACTAACCACAAAATACCCCCTGTTTGATCTATTCTGTTCCTCCTTCCCCATCCCCCTGGGGCCCGTGCTGACCCCCTGGTTTGACTCATTGGGTGACAAGATTTATAGTTACATGCAACAAGAGATCTTGACACACTGGTTTTTCCTCCACTATTAGGTACCACCCTTGCTCTTAAGAGACACCCACTTGTCTATTTCTGAGCGAATCAGTCCTCCTAAAGATGGGAGTTCATCTCCTTCCTTCTCACTGTGTGGGTCTCCACCCACTGATGCAACACATTATGACAGGATGAACCCTCACACACTCCCTAGAAGCCTGCTCCAGATGCACCCTGTCCTGAATGCCCCCCCAACCAACGCCCTAAATCAGTGACACTTCCTTGTCATATTGCCATAAGAGCATCTCCACCTCTGTACTTTCAATCTCATACCCACAAATCCAGTGTTCACCTGGTCCCTCTCCCATCTCTCCCTTCAGTAACCTGGGTATTCTAACCCACCCTTTTCAATCTACCCACCTGTCAACCCTGCACCACCAAACCCAATATTACTACCCACCTGTCCTATCCCTTCAATACGCATCTACACTCTATCACTTTACCATAGATTTCGTCTGTATGGGTGATGGCTCACAACTCTCTCTTCTCTTTCTCTTTCTTGTAAACCTATCTTTTAGACAATACCTCTCAGAGACTGCTCAATTTCCTTAATTCATATCAGTGAGGTCATGTTATCCCACGTATTAGCACTTTATTCCTTCAAACAGCTGAGTAATATTCCATTGTATGTATGCACCACATTTTGTTTATCTGTTCATCTGCTGATGGGAACCTGGGTTGATTCCAACTTTTGGCAATAGTGAACAACGCCGCTATGAACATTGGTGTGAATATGCCTGTTCATGTCTTTACTTTCAATTCTTCTGGGTATATACCCAGCAGTGGAATCACTGGATCATATGGAAGATCTATGGGTTTTTTGAAGAACCACCAAACTGTCCTCCACGGTGGCTGGACCATTCCACAATCCCACAAGCAGTGGATGAGGGTTCCCATTCCTCCACATCCTCTCCAGCACTTATAGCCTGCTGTTTTTTTAATAGCCACCATTCTAATGGGTGTAAGATGGTATCACTTTGTAGTTTTGATTTGCATTTCTCAATAACTAGAGAGGTTGAGCATGTTTTCATGTGCTTTTTAGCCATTTGTATTTCTTCCTTGGAGAAGTGTCTTTTCAGGTCACTTGCCCATTTTTTAAATGGGTTGTTAGTATTTTTATTTTTGAGGTGCAGGGTTTCTTTATATATGAAGGCTATTAGGCTCCTATCAGAGATATGGTTTTCAAATATTTTCTCCCATTGTGTAGGCTGCCTTTTTATTTTCTTGATAACGTCCTTTGAGGAGCAAAAGCTTTTAATTTGAGGAGATCCCACTTATCTATTTTTTCTTTTGCTGCTCGTGCTTTGGATGTGAAGTTCATGAAACCATTTCCTAAGACAAAGTCCTGTAGATGCTTCCCTACATTATCTTCCAAGGTCTTTATGGTCTTGGCTCTTGTATTTAGATCTTTGATCCATCTTAAGTTGATTTTGGTATAAGGTGTGAGATGGTGTTCCACTCTCGTTCTTTTGAATACTGATATCCAGTTCTCCATGCACCACTTCTGTTGTCTCCCAACTGAGTGGGTTTGGTGGCCTTATCGAATATCAGATGACTGTATATGTGAGGATTTATATCAGGACTCTCAATTCAGTTCCATTGGTCAATGTATCTATTCTTGTGCCAATACCATGCAGTTTTGACCACTGTAGCTTTGTAGTATGTTTTAAAGTCAGGTAGTGTGATACCTCCAACTTAATTTTTCTTTTTCAATATGCCTTTGGCAATTTGGGGCCTCTTACCTTTCCAAATAAATTTTGTAGTTAGTTTTTCCAATTTCTTAAAAAATACAGTGTTGATTTTTATTGGGATTGCATTAAATCTGTAGATTAGTTTGGGTAGAAGAGACATCTTGATGATGATTAGTTTTCCTATCCATGAATATGGAATATTTTTACATTTATTTGGGTCTTCTTTAGTTTCCTTTAACAGTGTTGTGTAGTTTTCTGTATATAAGTCCTTTATATCTTTAGTTAAATTTATTCCTAGGTATTTGATTCTTTTAGTTACTATTGTAATGGTACTTTTTTCTTGATTTCATCCTCAGATTGCTCATTATTGGTGTACAGAAATGCTACTGATTTTTTGAGCATTGATCATATAACCTGTGACATTACTGAACTCCTTCTAAGTTCACATCTTCCATAACAAATATACATTAAAAAATAAAATAGAACAGAGAAAAAATAAGGATTCTTATGTACCCCACCACCTTTCCCTCTCACATTTTCCCCTATAAATAATGTGTTACATTAGTTTGGTACATTTGTTAAAAATGAAGAACAAATATTGAAGCATTGCTACTAACCATGGTCTATTCTTTACATTATGGTTTCCACTTTGCAACATACCATTTTATAGGTTTTAATCCTTTCAATATTCTTGTGGATTCGATTAGCATTTATTTTGGTGAGGATTTTTGCATTTATATTAATTAGAGATATTGGTCAGTCATTTTCTTTTACATAGTATCTTTACCTGGTTTTGTTATTAGGGTGATGTTGGCTTCATAGAATGAGTTCTGTAGGGCTCTTTCCTGTTCAATTTTTGGAAGAGTTTGAGCAATTTAGGTATTAGATCATCTTTGAATGATTGGTATTATTCACCTGTGAATGCTACCATCTGATCCTGGGCTTTTTATCTTTGCGAGGTGTTTAATGATTGTTTAATTAGCACTATACTTGATATATATATATCCCAAAGACTTAAATCTTTGATCTGTCCATGTGCCAATTTCAATCTTTTTTCTTGTGATTGGTTTGTTGAGTTAAGATTGTTTATGTGTTTCTAGGAATTTATCTATTTCACCTACATTGTCCAGTTAGATGATAGAGTTTTTCATAGTATCCTCTTATGACCTCTCATTTCTGGAGTGTCAATGATAATATCCTTCCTCTAATTTCTGATTTTATTTATTTGTATCTTCTCTCTTTTTTTCTTTGTCAGTCTCCTAAAGGATTGTCAATTTTGTTGATCTTCTCAAAGAATTAACCTTTGGTTTTGTTGACTATTATTTTTGTTGTTGTTGTTCTCAATTTCATTTATATCTGCTCTGATCTTTATTTCTTTCATTCAACTTCATTTGGAATCAGTTTGCTCTTCTTTTTCTAGTTCCTCTAGGTGTGCAGTTAGGTCTTCAATATTTGTGCTTCCTTTTTTTAAAATGTAAGTATTGAAGGCTATGAATTTGCTTCTTAGCACTGCCTTTGTAGTGTCACATAAGTTTTGAAATGTTGTGCTTTTGTTTTCATTCCTCTCAAGAAATTTACTGAATTCTCTTGCAATTTGTTCTTTGGTCCACGGATTATATAAGAGTGTGTTGCTTAATGTCCAAATATTTCTGAATTTTCCCTTTGTCCATCTGTTATTAATTTCCTGCTTCATTCCATTATGATCAGAGAAAGTATTTTGTATAATTTCAATCTTTTAAAATTTACTAAGACCTATCTTGTGACCCAAAATATGGTCTATCCTGGAGAAGGATCCATGTGCATTTGAAAAGAATGTACATCCTGCTGTTTTAGGGTGTGCTGCTCTATAAATGTCTGTTAAGTCTAGTTCATTTGTCATATTACTCAAGCTCTCTGTTTCATTATTTATCCTCTGTCCAGACATTCTATCCAATGCTGAAAGTGGTGTATTGAAGTCTCCAACTATTATTGTAGAAATGTCTTTTTCTCCCTTTAGTTTTGCCAGTGTGTGCCTCGTGTATCTTGGCAACCAAGCTGGGTGCATAGATATATAATATAATTCTTCAGAACTTATAACACTTTTGCATTTAAAATCTATTTTATCCAATATTAGTAATGTTATTCTAGACCTTTTTTTGGTTACTATTTGCATGGAATATCTTTTTCTGACCTTTCATTTTTATCCTGGTTGTGACCATGCATCTAAGGTCATTCTCTTGTAAACAGCATATAGATGGCTCATATTTTTTATCCATTCTGTCATTCTGTGTCTTTTGAATGGGAAATTTAATACATTAATATTCTATTATTAATATAAAGGCATTATTTACTTCATCCATTTTATCCTTTGGCTTCCTTTGTCTTATCTTACTACTCTCTGTCTTTTTACTCTTTAATTTACCCTTCCTAATAATCTTCATTTCAACACTCTTCTCCAAGTCTCTTGCCCTTGCCTTTTTTTTTTTTTTTTTTTTTTTTTCCTTGCAGGCTGCAGCCCTCCCTTTAGTATCTCTTGTAATTCTGGTTTTTTGGTAACATGCTTTCCCATTTTTGTTTGTCTGTGAAAACTTTAAACTCCTCGTCATTTTGAAGGACTGTTTTTCCTGATACAGAATTCTTGGCTAGCAGGTTTTCTCTGTCAGTACCATAAATACATCATACCATTTTCTTCTCACTTCCATGGTTTTTGAAAAGAGATCAGCACTTTATCTTATTGAATGTGCTGCATTTCTTTTCTCTTCCTTCTATAAGAATCCTCTCTTTGTCTCTGATATTTATCATTCTGGATAGTAGGTATCTCAGGGTAGTTCTATCCAGATTTATACTGTTTGAAGTGCATTGTCTTTCTTGGATATTGATATTTATGGCTTTCATAAGGGTTCTTGAAAGTTTAAGTCATTATTACCTCAAATATACTTTCTCCCCCTTTCTCATTACCTTCTCATTCTGGGTCATCTATAACATATATGCATGTGTGTTTTGCATTGTCATTCAATTACCTGAGACCCTGTTCTATTTTCTCCATCCATTTCTCTTTCTGTTCCTCTCTTTTCTAGTTCAGATGTTCTTCCTTGATATCACTAATTCTACTTTTAATCAATTCAAATCTGGTGTAATATACCTCTAAAGTAATATTTTTGTGGTTTTTTATTTTTATTTTTAAAGAAGTTTTAGATTAAATAAATGTTACATCAAAAATATAGGGGACTCACATTACTTCACTACCTCCAACCCATATTTCCTCCATTAAAAGCATCATTCATTAATATGGTACATTTCTTACACTTGATGTAGACATATTGCAGCATTGCTACTAAGCATCGTCTATGTTTTACTTTGTCTTATACTTTGCACTGAATAATTTTGTAAGTTTTGACAAAATGTATAATGGCTTGTATACCTCATTGCAATATCATGCAAAATGATTCCAATATCTCAAAAATGCCCCATGGTACACCTATTCTTCCTTCTCCCTCCCCTCTAACCTGTGGTGACCACTGTCTTTTTATCACCTTTTCAAGTTCTTCTATTACTTCACCAATAATAAATCTACTTTAGTCCACTGTTACATCCCCTCTTATGTTTGTTTGTCCCTAAAACTTGAGGATTTGGGGAAAGTAAAGTCCACTCTGTTTCTGATTGATTAGGGGCTTAGACCTTATGACACAGAAGGATGGAACTATCTTGACTGCAGTTGCAGATAGTCTCTGCTTTTTTGAATGGGTGCAGTCCATCATCATTCTTTTGTTAGTTGTCCTGGGTGAGTCAGATGAACAGGAGAATAGGTGTTGGCTGCAACTCTGCTGAGATTCAGAGTTCAACCGGTATATGAATTGCCAGAAAATTTAAGTCTCTGGGACATATATTTAATGGGTATGTGGTAATAATAGGTTCAAATAAATGGGGCAGAAGAGTCATGTGTAGTAAAATTATAAATTAGTCTAACTCTGATACATTGGGGTGATGGCTTATCATATATTCCAAGGTAAGGCCCACTGATGGGGAACTGATTTCCTGGGGCTGTCTACCATGCCTATAGCATCTAGATGTCTCTAGAGCCCCCAGGAGCACCCCTACTTGAAACACTGTTTACTGTGGCAGACAGTGGGATCCTCCTGAGACATGCATAAGTATAATCTCTGGAATGACCCCCTGATTCACTTTGAAATCTCTTAGACATAAAAGTTCATTTTCATTTACTATTTCCCCCTTTTTATCTAAGTCTTTCTCCAAATGCATCACTAGTTGGTATTTGGCATTAATTCCTCAGTGTCAGGGAGGGTTCATCCCCAGGAGTCCTACGTTGTGCAGAAGGCAGCAAATTTATATGTTGAGTTTGGCTTAGAGAGAGGCCATATTTGAGCAACAAGGAGAACTTCAGAATGTAACTCTTAAGCAATATATATTACCAGGCCATATTTCAACTTCACAAGGACAAGGTTCATAAGTACAAGCATCAATAGCAAGGGCCTGGCACATTGGTCTGCCTTCCTTTGCTAGGCACTGCCCATGTACTCCAGAGATTCTCACCACTCTATGAGAGAATGCAGCAGTACTCACCAAGATGGGAATTCAATATTCCGTTGGTTATTCTCTGGGTCTCCACCTACTGAGACATCACCCCATGACCACATGAACACACTCACACTCCATAGAGGCATGCCCCAGGTACACCCCTCCCCACACATCCCCCTATCAACACCAGTGATCCTCCCCTGCCACAGCTGCAACCACTCTGCAACCCAAAACAAAGCAAAGAAAAATTAACAATAATAAAATAAAAATATTAAACAAAAATTATTTTTGCATGTGTCTTTCATCACCATAATATCTGTTATCTTTTATGTATATTGACAATTTCTTCTGTATGTTCCCCCTGTGTCTTATTTTTCACTTTATTTTCCAAGAAGTTTTAGGTTACAGAAAAGTCACAAAGAAAATACAGTAGATTCCTGTACACCCCACTTCCTTTTCCACAACACATCCTCCCCTACCAATAACATCCTACATGAGTATGGTACATTTTTTTACAATCAATGAATAAATATCAAAGCATTGCTACTAATCATGGTCAGTGATTTACATTATGGTTTGACTTTTGCATCATATGCTTTTATAGGTTCTGAAAAAATGTATAATGGCTTGGATCCTTCATGGTGAGACCATGCAGAAAAACTCCAAGACCCAAAGATGTCCCATATTCCACCCATTCCTCACTTCTGTTACCCTCTGAACCTATGGAAACTACTAAGTTTCAATTTTTGAAGACTAAGGTTTATAGTTACATGCATTAATATTGAGGGCTTGAAATAATGGTCTCTTTTCTTTTATTAGGTGATGTCATTGTACTCAAGATGTTCTTGCTTCTCTATTTGAAAATGCAACAGGACTCCTCAGGATGGCAGTTTAATATTTTCTTGTTTATTGTTTGGGTCTCCACCCACTGAGATAACATGTTATGCCAAGATGAATACATTCATATTCCATAGAAGCATACACTGGGTGCACACTTTCTACATATTCCCTCACCCCCAACACCCTGCATCAGTGATTCTCCACTGCCATATTTGCAAAAAAAGAGCATTCCCAGAATTGTGGTTTCAGCTACAGAACTGAAAATCCCCAGAGTTCACATGTTGCTTTCTCCAGTCCTCCATTCAATTCCATGAATAGTTCAACCCAATCCCCCACCCTGCTCACACTCACATTCCAGCACTGTCAACCCTACTTACTTCCCTACACCACCATTATGCCACTCCTCTGTCAAACCATCCCCTTCCACCTGAACAAGTGTTTTGCCCATATTGAGCATTGACTCAGCCCACTCTACTCCCTTTCTGTCACCTGATAACTTATCTTCCAGACTCTAGCTCTGTGAGTCTGCTTGATAGGCTTAGGTCATATCAGTGAGGTCTTGCAATATTTTTCCTTTAATTACTGGCTGACTTCACTCAATATAGTCTTCAAGATTAATCCATGTTGTTTGTGTCAATACTTCATTCCTTCTTACAACTGAGTAATATTCCATTCTATATATATACCACAGTTTGCTTAGTGAATAATGATGCTATGAACATTAATGTGCATATATCTCTTTGTGACCCTGCTATCAATTCTTCTGGGTATATATCCAGCAGTAGGATTTCTGGGTCATATGGTAATTCTACCTTCCCAAAGAATTGCCAAAAAATCCTCCACAATGACTGCACCACTCTTCATTCCTACCACAGTAGATGAAGTTTACCATTCTTCCAAATCTTCTCCAACCCTTGGAGTTCTCTGCTTTTTAATAACTGCCTATCTAATAGGTGTAAAGTGATATCACACTGTAGTTTTAATTTGCATTTCCCTAATAGCTAGTGGTGTTGAGCATCTTTTCATGTGCTTTTTAGCCAATTTTATTTCCTCTTTGGAAAAGTGTCTATTCAAGTCTCATGTCCATTTTTTCAATTTTTTTTTTTTTAATGGAGGATTTCTTTACATGTGCTGGATGTTATGCCCTTATGGGATAAGTGGTTCTCAAATGTTTTCTACCATTAAGTAGATTGCCTTTTGACTTTCTTGACAAATGCCTTTGAAGGATAAACATTTTTAACTTTGAGACTGTCCCAATATTCTATTTTTTCTTTTGTTGCTCATGCTTTCAGTGTAAAATTTATGAAACCATTTCCTATTACAAATCTTGTAGATGCTTCACTACATTATCTTCTAGGAACTTTATAGTCTTGGCTCTTATGTTTAGTTCTTTGATCCAGCTTGAGTTTTAATTTTTGTATAGGACATGAGATGATCCTCCTTTATTATTCTGGCTAAGGATTTCCAGTTCTCCTATCACCATTTGTTGAAGAGGCCATTCTTTCCCAGTTGAGTGAGCTTTATGGCCTTGTTGAATGTCAGTCGACTCTATATGCTGGGATCTATATCAGAACTCCTAATTCAGTTCCATTGGTACATATTCTATCATTGTGCCAATACGATGCAAATTTTGACCACTGTAGCTTTTTAATATGCTTTAAAGTCAGGTAGCATGATTCCTACAATTTCTTTTTTGTTTTTCAATCAGCTTTTAGCTAATCAGTGTCCCTTGTCCTTCCAAATAAATTTCATAATTGGCTTTTCCTGTTGAGTAAAATTGTTGTTGTAATTATTTTTGGGATTGTGTTAAATTTTTAAATCAATTTGGGTAGAAAAGACATCTTAATATTTAGTCTTCCAAACCATGAACATAGAATATTTTTACATTTATTCAGGTCTTCTTTGATTTCTTTTAACAATGTTGTGAAGTTTTCTGTGTACACATCTTTTACATCTTTAATCAAGTTTATTCCTAGGTATAGGATTCTTTTAATTGCTATTGTAAAAGGAAATTTTTTCTTGATTTCCTTCTCAGATTGATCGTTATTGTTGTACAGAAATGTTACTGATCTGATTTTTGCATTTTGATCTTATATCCTGTCACTTTACTGAACTTGTTTATCAGCTTTAGAAACTTTGTTGCAGTTTTTCAGGGCTTTCTGTGTATAGGATCATGTCATCTGCAAATAGTGAAATTTTTACTTCTTCCTTTCCAATTTGGAACACTTTTATTTCTTTTTCCTGCCTAAATGCTTGAGTAAGAACCTCTAACACAGTGTTTAATAAGAGTGGTGACAGTGGGCATCCTGTCTTGTTCCAGATCTTAGAGGGAAAGTCTCTAACATTTTAACATTGAATACGATGTTAGATGTAGGTTTTCACATATACAATTTATCATGTTGAGGAAGTTTCTTTCTATTCCTAATTTTTTTAAGAAAAGGATGTTGTATTTTGTCATTTGCTTTTTCTGCATCAATAGAGATGATAATGTGATCTTTTTTTTCTATCAATCTGTTGAAAGATCCTTGCATACCAGGGATGAAATCCACTTGATCATGGTGTATAATTTATTTGATGTGTTGTTGAATATGATTGGAAAGAATTTTGTTGAGGATTTTAGCATCCGAGTTCATTAGAGATTGGTATCTAGTTTTCTTTTATTGTCATGACTTTATGTGGCTTCATTATAAATGTTGTGTTCTCATTTTCTTTCATTTCAGGGTAATTGCTGTTTTCTTTTGCAATTTCCTCCATGGCCCAATGATGTCTAAGAGTCTGTTGTTTAACTTCTCTATCTCTGTGCCTATTCTGGTTCTAAGGGGTTTATTAATTTCCAGCTTCATTCCATTGTGGTCAGAGAAATTGCTTTGTATTATTTTAATCTTTCTAAATTAGTTGAGGCTTATTCTGTGAACTAGCATTTGGCCTATCCTGAGAATGATCCATGTGTGCTTAAGAATAATATATATTCTGTTGTGTTTGTGGGTAATGTTCAGTGAATGTCTATTAGGCATAGCTCCTCTAATATATTATTCAAGGTCTCTGTTTCTTTACCAACCTTCTGTCAAGATGTTCGTTCTAATGGAGATAATGGTGCATTAAAGTCCTCTGCTTTGATTGTAGAGTCACCTATTCCTTGGATAATGATCCATGTGCACATGAGAATAATGTATATCCCACTGTATTTGGGTGTAATGTTCTGTATATGCCTATTAGGGCTAAATCTTCTAATATATTATTCAAGGTCTCTGTTTCCTTGTCAAGATGTTTTGTTTAATGGTGATAATGGTGTTTTGTTTTGTTTTGTTTAATTTTTTATTTATTTTTATTGTGGGTAAAAATCAAAATTCTCACAATACATACAAACATTTGCAAAATGATATATAAATATATATGCATATATGTGTATTTGCTTACAAAAATGTTATTTATATATATATATATACATATATTTTAAGAAGTGCTTAGATTACCCAAAATATTACATGGAACCCACTGGGATTCCCATGTTGCCCACCTCCCACACCTCCCACCACATCCCACACAAACATCTCCCACAAGTGTGGCCCACCACCCTCAATGGACTTACACATCCTGGAGCCTTGCCACCAACCATAGACCACAGTTCACACCGTAGACCACACTCTCTCCCACTCAGTTCTGAGTGGTGTGTGCTGATTAATTGCTACAACACCTATTTCTCCCCTTAGTTTTTCCAATGTTTGCCTCGTGTTTTGTGCCACTCTGGTTAGGTGCATAAATATTTATGATTGTTCTTTCTTCTTGTTAGATTACCCCTTTTATTAATATATAGTGTCCTTATTTATCTCTTACAATAGTTTTGTATTTAAAATCTACTTTGTCTGATATTAGCATAGCTACACCTGCCCTTTTTCAGTTATTGTCTGCATATAAAATCATTTTCCAACCATTCACTTGCAACCTCCTTGCATCTCTGGGTCTAAGGTGAGTTTCTTGTAGACAGCATATAGATCGGTCTTATTTCCTTATCCATTCTGCCAATCTTTGTCTCTTGATTGGAGAGATTAATCCCTTAACATTAAATATTATTTCTGTCAAGGCTTAACTTACATTAGTTTTATTTTCTTTATAATTATATATATCAAACTGTTTTTATTTTCTTTTTATCTTTTTAGTTATTCTTACTAATAATCTCCTTTCTATACTTTCCTTCAACCCTCTCTCCTGTTATTTCCTTTCAACTTGCAAAACTTCCTTTAGTATTTCTTGAAGGACAGGTTTCATGCTGACAACTCTCTTAATTTCTGTTTATCTATTAATATTTTGAACTCTCCTTCATTTTTTAATGCAACCAAGAATTCTTGGTTGACGGATTTTTTTTTCTTTTAGCACCTTAACTATGTCAAACCCCTGCCTTCTCACCTCTGTGGTTTCAGATGAGAAATCAGTGCTTAATTGACCTTCCATTGTATGTGATGGATCTCTTTTCTATTGCTTCTTTCAGTATTCTTTCTTTATCTTGAGCACTTGACAATTTAATAAGTATATGTCTCAGGGTTGGCCTGTTAGGATTTATACTGTTTGGAGTGCACTGTGCTTCCTGGACATGTATGTCCATGTCCTTCAAAAGAGTTGGGAAGTTTTCAGCCATTATTACCTCTAATGCTCCTTCTCCTTCTGTCCCCTCTCCCTTCTTTTCTCCCTCGGGGATTCCTATAATCCATATGTTTATGCATTTCATGTTGTCATTCAATTCCCTGGGTTCCTGCTGAATTTCTACTATCTTTTTATTATTTATTCTATCTGTGTGGTTTCAAATGTATTATCTTCAACATCATGTGACCACAAACAAATTTTCACTATGGCCAATGACTTGAGGTTAAGGGTAATAATTGAATATATCCATGGTTAAACATGTAATAGGTAAATACATAAACTCTTCTCTTATATGGGCTTTTGCCTATGGATCTGGTTATGTAAATCCTCAGAAGAAACCCCATATGAATGTGAAATAGATTGTAATAGAATAAATCCATGATCACTAAACAGGAGTGGATTTAGAAGGTCATTTTAGGGTGCATAAAATATGAAATTGGTTTAGTCAGTGTTTTGAATTCCTTTAGATACATTCATAACAACCCATGATGAACCACCTTAGGATAAATTCAGAAGTATTTATTAAATAAGACTGTACATACTGTTAATAAGAAATTATATTTTGTCTCTGTTCAGGTTGGACAACATATTCCCAAATCTTTAAAATTATAGAAATGAAAATGGAGAATGGAGAATTTTTTTACTTTAAAAAGCTTAGGGCAGCCCAGAAAGACTTAATCATGGTATGTAATTTTATTTATGACCATGTCACTAATTGTTCAGATGGAACTTAGTCATTAAGAAAGCACAACAACCTAGAACAATTCTGAAAGTTAGGAATACACAGTTGCGGGACAAAATCCTAAAGGAAAACTCTGATCAGGACATGAGGAATTAATGAACATTTTCCACTCCCCTTAACTAAACCTAACTCGGTGTTTTTTAGTGTCAACTGAGATGGTATATAAATTCTCACTGAAAACATGAAAACTAAGGATCTACTGTTAATGTTGCTTCATTAATACTTAAGTAAACTGATTTCTTGAGTCCAAGAGTTGGGTCTTCCCAGATTCTGACAACTGCATTTTCAGGTAGAGGGCCTGGAAAGGTCTTGGATGTGAGGAGGTAAGCATTAAAGAAAGAAACAAGATTCAAAAGACAATTTTATTTAGTAAACATATCTTTAAATTTAGCTCTATATTCTTAAAATTGCATAATTATTTTAACACGATAATGTTCATTGGCTTTTCAAGTTGTTGCAAAGGCTTTATTAAAGTTGAAGAACTACCCTGAAGAAGACAAATGAGGCAAGGCAGATGTAATTACTGGAAGCCAGATCATCTTCTTTCTCATACTATCTGTACTGGCACAAAATGGATTTTCCTCAGCACGTCATACTTCTTCAAACAGTGATGCTCCAAGTTAAATAAAAAAGGAGTCTAAATGATGGGATACCCATGGGTTTTGGTTTCTATGTGAAAGCCTAGGATCTTTGAGATAATATAGACAAGGATATTGGAGTTGCATTAAAAGTTATAAGTTCATATAACAAGAGGAACTACGCCAGATGATCTTTGAGGCAAATAGGAAACCACAGAGATAGTAAGTCCCTAAACATCCATTAATCAATTTGTTTATGGCTGTTGCATTGGATTCTTCTTTTTTTATTAAAAAGGATTTAGCTTACATAAATGTGACATGAAAAATGTAAGGTATTCCTATATGTCCTCTTCCACTCCCAAACTTTTCCTCATTAACAACATCTTTCATTAATGTGGTACATTTGTTACAATTGATGAACATATATTAAGAATTGCTACTAACCATGGTCTATAGTTTACATTATGGTTTACACTTTGCACTTTATCATTTTATAGGTTTTGACAAAATATATAATGGTCTGTACCCATTATTGCAATGTCAGGCAAAACAATTCCAAAGACACAAAAATACCTCATTTTACACTTCTCTTCCCTCTATATCCCCTCAGAAACACTGCCTTTATATCAAAGTTAAAAGTACTTCCATTACTAGAATAATAACAAGCCTAGTTTAGTCCATATTTGCATTAACTCCTTATGTTTGTTCATTCCTCAGTCTTGAAGATTTGGGGATGGGGATGCCCACTCTGATTCTGATTGAGAAGGGCTTAGATCCCATGGGGTAGATGGATGGGCTGTTTTGCTTACAGTTATAGATACTCTCTGTCTTTTGGAGATGGGTGCTGTCCATCATCATCCTTCTGTTAGTTGTCCTGGGTGAGTCTGATGAACTGGAGAGTCGGTGTGGCTGCAACTCTTCTGAGATTCAGGGCTCAACCCACATATGAACATGCAGAAGATGTAAGTCTCTGGGACAGATATTTAATGGGTATAGTGCTAAGTACAGTTTCAAATAAAAGGTGTATAAAAGCCAAGTGTAAAAACATTATAAATGAGTTTAATTCTGATACATTGGGAGGATAGGTTATCATATATTCTAAAGTAAGGCCCACAGACAAGGTGTCAAATTTCTGGGATTCTCTGCCCTTCCTATAGTGTCTAGATTTCTCTACAGAGTCCAGGAGCATGCCTACTTGAGGCACTATTTACTGTGGCAGTCAGTGGGACCCTCCTAAGACATGCATAAACATATTTGAGTCCATATTTGAGCAACAAGAAGGCTTTCAGGAGGTAACTCTTAGGCAATATATAATATTAGGCTAAGCTTCAATTTCACAAGAATGAGGTTCCTAAGCACAAGCATCAATATCATGGGCCTAGCACATTGGTCTGTCCTCCTTTGCTAGTCACTACCCATGTACCTGAGGGATTGTTGCCACTGTGTTAGAGAATGTAGCAGGACTCCCCAGGATGGGAATTCAATATTCTTTCAGTTATTGTGTGGGCCTCCACCAACTGAGGCACTGGATTCATCTTAAAATAAAATGTTGTGGTGGAAAATTACCCTGGCTAGCCAAAACTTTATTCTCTTGGTATGATTGAAAATGTTCCATATTTTTTTTAATTTTTAACTTTATTTTTAGAGAAGCTTTAGCTTTACATTTACAGAAAAATTACACTTAAAGTATAGGGAATTCCCATATAATGCTCTTACACACACACACATAAACACATAGTTATCACTGTTATTGACATCTGAGGCATTATTTTCTGACCCATCCACAAGAGATCATGCTGCACTAAGCCCTTCCTGAACTTATGTGATGATGGATAATTTCATGTTTTCCCAGTATCAGTAGCATATGAAAGGGATGTTTTCCTTTCTCTCAGATTCAAAAAAAAACATTTTCCCTCAGGGAAAATATAGCTATTGAGCATTATGCAACCTGGTCATCTTGAGTTTTCAAGTTTCTTTTTTTCTTTTTTCATGATCACCACTAGTAATATATGAAACTATTATTAGTGGAAAAGGTCTTTTAAAACACACAATTACAATCATCCTGAATGGCATTGCAATGACAGATATAGGCCATTATATATCTTCCCGTAGCCTACAAAATTGTGTGGAAAAGAGTGTAAACAGCAATGTGAACTATGGTCCATGCTCAATGGCAATGACCCAGGATGCATTTGTCAGTTCCAATGATTGTGCCACACTAATGATTGGGGGTTGTATATGTGGAGGATGTGGGAGATGTGGGGAGTGGGGCATATAGAATCCCTATATTTTTCGTGTAACATTTGTGTAATCTAAGTATCTTTAAAAAATTTTTTTAATATATATTTAAAAAACACACAATTACAAGGAGTAAATGTGAAAGTCACTCTTTACTGTCTTACCTATTCCAATCCCTCTCCCTAAAATTAATTATTGGTAGTAAATTTGTATGTGTTTCTCCAATCTTTTTCCATTCAATACACACATATGTGAAAAATTTGTTATATTTTGTTGGAGACTGCCTAAAAAAATAAACTTTTTACTTTGGAATAATTTTAGATTTACAGAAAAGTTACAAAGATACTATGGAGAATTTATGTATAACCTTCACCCAGCTTCCACTAATGTTAACCATGGCACATGTCTCATAATTAAGAAATTAATGTTCATATATTACTATTAATTAAACTCCAGATTTTGTTTGGATTTCACCATTTTTTTCCATTGATGTCCCTTTTGTGTGCTAGGATCCAAATTAGAATACCACATTTTATTTAGTCATCATGTTTCCTTAGTCTCCTTTGGTCAATTTGGACAATTTCTCAGTGTTTTCTCATTTTTCATGACCTTGACAGTTTTGAAGTGTTAGTCAATATTTTGTAGACAGTCTTAGAATTTGACTTTATCTGAATTCTCTCATGATTAGACTGGCATTCTGGGTTTGGAGGAAGGACACCACAGAGATAATATTATATCATATCAGGAATACACATTATCGACATGACTTTTCACTGGTGATTTTATATTTGTTCCCTTAGTTAAGGTAGTGTTTGCCAGATTTTTCCACCGCAAAGTTGCTATTTTTCCCTTTCCATACTTTATTTTTGGATATGAGCCATTAAGTCCAGTCCACATTCAAGAAGGAAGGGATCAAGCTCTATCTTTGAATATTATTAAATATTCATATTGAAATATTGTTTGAAATTCTTCTGTAAGGATGTTTTGTCCCTTCTCCTTGATTTATGTATTCATTTATTCAATCATTTATTTCTGTCAGTATGGATTCATTTATATTTATTTTAACCTTTGTTTTACAACCTAGTCCAATGCCATTTATTTTGTTACTCAAATTGTTCCAACTTTGGATTTTGAGAGCTCTTTCTGTTTGGTTCCTTTGTTCCTTTAACAAACCCAGTCCTTTTGTGTTTTTTAGCACTTCCTTAATTTCTGGAAATACAAGATGCTCTGGACTCACTTTTTTGCTTCCTTTTTTACTTCCTCTTTCCCAGCTCTAGAATTAGCCATTTCTCTAAGGAGCACTGGTTCCTTTTATTAGGGAATGGTGTTTGGAAACCAAGATGTCAGCACAGATGTCCTGATTGGTACTAAAGTGTCTGATTCTAGGCTCTTTCAGCAGATAGAGCTGAGAAATATATATGTGTATACCAACATATCTATTATTATTTCTGTTTTTACATAGCTCTATTTAGCTATTAAAAAAATCATGCATTCATATTGATCTAATCCAATACCAACAGATTCATTCTAACCTTCTCATCTTGCTTATTTGTAACTTCCTTCTCTGAAAAATCTGACTCATTCAGACAGTGGGGCTCCTGAGGGCTCTAGAGATATCCAGAAACTATTTGCAGGGCAGACAGCTCAAGAATTTGGCACTCTGTCAGTGGGCCTTACTTTGGAATCTATGCTTCCCAGTGTAACAGAGTTAGGCTCACTTATATATTCTCTACACCTGGCTATTCTGCCTCTTACACTTGAACCTACAATTAGCACTATGCTTGATAAATATATGTCCCAGAGACTTATATCTTTGATCCATACATATGCCAGTTGAACCCTGAATTTCAGCAGAGTTGTAACATCTACTCTCCAGTTCATTGGATTCACTCAAGACACCTACCAAGGACATGATGATGGACAACGCCCATCCCAACGAACTGAGAGTGTCTGCAACTGCAAACAAAATAGTTCCATCCATCTGCCCCATGGCATCTAAGCTCCCTCTCAATTAGAAGCAGAGTGGGCATCACCATCCTCAAATCCTCAAGATTGGGGAATGAACAATGGACTAAAATATTCATTATTATTCTACTTTAGACATATTATTATTCTGAAAATGGAAGAACTCTTATCATTGATATAATGGCAGTGGCCACCAGAGGTTCTGAGGGATGGGAGAGGGTAGAAGAGGTGCAATATGGGGGCATTTCCAGGACATTGGCATTGTCCTTGCATAACATTGCACTGATAGATACAGACCATTGTATATTTTGTTATAACCTACAAAATTGTGCAGGACAGAGTGTAAACTATAATGTAAACTGTAATCCATAGTTAGTAGAAATGCTTCAATATGTGTTCATCAACTATAACAAATGTACCACTCCAATGAGGGATGTTGTTCATGTGGGAAAGTGTTGGAGGGGAAGGGAATGGGGCATATGGGAATCTTTTATTTTTTTATGTAACATTTAAGTAATCTGAAACTTCTTTTAAAATGAAAATATAATTTAAAAAACAAAGAAATCTAATCCCTTCCTGTGGTATGGACCCATTTTAAGTAGGAAATTTGGATGAGACTTTCTTCTCTTAAGGTGTGGCCCACCTCAGTGAGGATGGGTTTTAATCCTATTATTGGAGTTCCTTATAAACAGAATGAATACAGAGAGAGAAAGCCATGGAAGCAAGAAGCTTAGATCAATGAAACCCAGAAGAGAAGGGAAGGACCAGCAGACACCACCAGGTATCTTGCCATGTGGCCAAGCAGTCAAGGATCACTGGCCACTGGTCTCTGGGAAGAAAGCATCAGCTTGATGATGCCTTGATTTGAACTTTTACCCAGTCTCAAACCATAAGCTAATACATTCCTATAGTTTAAGCTGAAAAAAAATCTGGCTCCAATTACCTATCATTGCTTATTTGCTCAACCCTACTGTACATGAAAAATAGTTTTATACTTTTCTGAGAGAGACAAATTTGTCAACATGAATATAGTGTTTATGCAGAGTTCCTTTTGTTTTAGGCTTATGGCTTTCAGTTGAAGCTCCGTTTTTCAAAGTTACTTAGGTCAGTTCCTTTGTTTCTCACCTCCTTCATGAAACTAAGTTAAAAATTTTTATGCATTCTCTTTGTAATAGCAACTTCCCCTCGCACGACAACTATCAACAACTGATCTATTTTCCATCCCCATAGTTTTGCCTTTTTCATAATATTATAAGAATGGAATTATACAATAGGTACTCTGGTCGACTGAATAATGATGCCAAAATATGTCCACAACCTAATTCCCTAACCTGTGAATGTTAACTTACATAGAAAAGGAGACTTGCTGATGTGATTAAGTTAATGGTCCTGAGATGGGGAGGTTATCCTGGATTATCCAGGTGAATTTAATGTAATTACAATGATCCTTACAAAAGGGATGCAGAAGGAGTGGGAGTCAGAAGAGAACAGAAGAATTGAGAAAGATGGAGATAAATTTGAAGATGCTACCCTGTTGGATTTGACTATAGAGTGATGGTTAGTCTTGTATGCCAATTTGACTAAGCTATAATACCCAGGTACTTAATGAACCTTGCTGTGAAGGTATTTTATAGATGCAGTTTACATCTACTATCAGTAGACATGTAAAGGAGATTACCCTTGATAACATGGGGAGGCCTCATCCAATTATTTGAAGGCCTTAAGAACAAAAACTATGGTTTCCTTGAGAAAAAGCAATTTGGCCTCAAGACTGAAGCATAAATGCCTGCCTGAGTTTCCAGCCTGCCAGCTTACTCTACATATTTCAGACTTTTAAACCCCTACAGTCTTATGAGCCAATTCCTTTAAAGAACTCTCCTAATGTGTGCGTCTAATTGTTTCTGTTTCTCTTGGGAGTCTTAGCTTACAAATGGATGAGCAGGTCATGAACCAAAAGATAGAGATAGCCATTAAAATTTGAGCCAAAGGAATGGATTTTACCCTCAGAACTTCCAGAAGGAAACAATCCAGGTGACACTTTGACTTTAGACAATGAAACTAATTTTGGATTTTTCCCTCCAGAAGTATAAGATAATAAATTTATGGTGCTTTAAGCCACCAAGTTTGTGGTAGTTTTTATAGCAGCAATATAAAAATAATATATGATAACTTATCTCCCAAATGTATCAGAGTTGGGCTCAATTATAATTTTACTGCACATCACTCTTCATGCCACTTTTACCTGTACCTATAATTAGCACTATACTCATTAAATATAGGTTCCAGAGGCTTAAATCTTCTGGCTCTTCATATGCTGGTTGAGCCCTGAATCTCAGCAGAATTGCAGGCAACACCTACTTTCTAATTCATCAGACTTGCCCAGGAAAACTGTAAAAATGATTATGGTGGATAACACCCATCCCCCCCAAAAAAATAAAGAGTATCTACAACAGTAAGCAGGTCATTTCCATCCATCCCTCTCGTGGGATCTAAGTCCCCTCTCAATTAGTAGCAGAATGGGCATCATCATCCAAAAATCCTCAGGATTAAGGAATGAACACACATTAGGGTCCCTTTAAAGAACTCTCCTAATGTGTGTGTCTAATTGTTTCTGTTTCTCTTGGGAGTCTTAGCTTACAAATGGATGAACAGGTCATGAACCAAAAGATAGAGATAGCCATTAAAATTTGAGCCAAAGGAATGCAACAATGAACCAAAGTAGACTCATTATTATTATTCTAGTAATGGATGAATTTTTAACACTGATATAAAGACAGTGGTCACCAGAGGTTCTGAGGGAAGGGAGAGGGAAGAATAGGTGCAACATGGGGTAATTTTGGGACATTGGAATTGTTCTGCATGATTTTGCAATGATGGATACAGGCCATTATATATTTTGTCAAAACCTATAAAATTGTGTAGTACAAAGTGTAATCCGTACTGTAAACTATAGAACATGGTTAGTAGCAATGCTTCAATATGTTTTTATCAATTGTAACAAATTAACCACACTAAGGAAAGATGTTGTTAATGGAGGAAAGTGTGGGAGGAAGAGAGAGTGGTGTATATGGGAATCCCCTATATTTTGATATAACATGTATGTAAATCTTTAAAAATAAAAAAAAAATTCATCCATACTGTTACACAATATTAACATATTCTTTTTTTAAAAAATCACTGAATAGTATTCTGTTGTATTGATATACCGTAGTTTGTTTTTCCATTCAACTGTTAAAGGACATATTGGTTTCTCCCAGTTTTGGGTGATTATGAATAAAGCTGCTGTAAATATTTTTGCATAGATTTTGCATGAATATGTTTTCATTTCACTTGTGTATATTCCCAAGAATGGAATTACTTGATTGTATGGCATGTTTGCATATAACTTGATGAGAATTTGTCAATTTGCTTTCCAAACAAACTGCTAGTTTTAATTTCAACGAGCAATAAAAAAGAGCATCTCTTTTCCATATACTCATCAGCATTTGGCATCATAAGTAATATGGATTTTAGCCATTCTAATGGGTGTGTAGTGGTACCTTGTTGTGGTTTTAATGTTGATTTATATTTTTCTAATAACCAATGACGTTGAGCATCTTTTCTTGTGCTTATCTACTATCACTCTTTGGTTAAGTGTCTTTTCAAGACATTTGTCCAGTTTTTAAACGTTCATCGGTGTGTGTGTGAGTGTGTGTGTGTGTGTTTGAGAGAGAGAGAGCTAGAGAGAGAGAGAGAGACTCTTATTGAGTTTTGAGATTTCTTTATACAAATATATAAATACATTCTGGGTACAAGTTCTTTATTAGACATATTATTTGCAAAATTTTTCTCACAGTCTTGGCTTGTCTTTTCATTCTTTTAATTGTGAGTTTTAAAAAGATCTTTGTGGAGATATATTCCACATGTAACATTCACCATGGAAAGTGTAAACTTTACTGATTTTCTTATATTCACAGAGTTGTGCGAACATTACCACAATTTAATTTTAGAATATTAGAATATTTTTATCATTCTGAAATGAAACCCTGTATGCATTAGCAGTCACTCCCCATTCCCTCCTACTTTCCCCATCATTCTACCCCAGCTCTAGGCAAACACTAGTCTACTTTCTATATGAAAATTTTATATTTATGAAATGCTCCTCCTTATCTTGAGTAAAATTTTTTGTTTTGCAGTCTATTTTGTATGATATTAGTACAGCCATTCCATGTCTTTTATCATTTCTGTTTTCATGGTATAACTTTTTCTAAACTTTTTCATTCCACCTATTTTCATATTTGAATCTAAAGTGTCTCCCATGGGATCTAAGACCCCTGTCAACTAGAAGCAGAGTGGGTATCACCATCCCCAAATCCTCAAGATTAGAGTGAACAATGGACTAAAATAAACTTATTATTCTACTGTAGACATTATTATTCAAGCCATAGAAGACCTTTTATCATTGATGTGGGGGCAGTGGGTACCAGAGGTTCTGGGTGGATGGAGAGGGAAGAATTGATGTATTGCACAGGCATTTTGGGGACATTGGAATTGTACTGCATGGCATTGCAGGGACAGATAAGGGGCATTGTATATTTTGTCATGGCCTATAGAATGTGCAGGACAGAATGCAGACTCTAGTGTAAACTATGGTCCATGGTTGGTAGCAGTGCTTCAATATGTGTTCATCGATTGTAGCAAAATGTGCTACACTGGTGAAGAATGTTGTTACTGTGGGAAGTCCCCTATATTTTTTGTGTAACATTTATGTAATCTAAAGTTTCTTTGAAAATAAAAATAAATTAAATTAAAAAATAATGTGTCTCCTGTAGAGAGCACATAGTTGGATCATGTGTTGTTTTATTGTTTTTTTTTAATCTGACAATTGCTGCTTTTTACTTGGATTGTTTAATCCATTCATGAACTATATGTGCCATTTTGTTTTCTGTTTTCTATATATCTCCTCCTTTTTTCCTCTATTCACACTTTACTACTTTCATTTAAAGCAAGTAAATATCTTCTAGTGTAATATTTTAATTCCTTAATGACTTTTTTAAAAATGTTTTTAGTGTTTTCTCTAAGTCTTACAATGTACTTCTTAACTTGTTAAAATTTACTTCAGATTTATATTAACTCAACCTTGGTGAATTATAGAAACTTTATTCCTATATAGTTCCCATATGTCCCCAAATTTTGATATTATTGTTAGAAATGTTACATCTATATATGCTAGAAAACTAACAGTGCATTGTTACAATCACTCCTTTATAGAATCTTATGTTTTTAAAAGAAGCTGAAGAAAAATAGGAAGATAAGTATAAATTTATGGATTTTATTATATTAAAATTATTTACCAGTTTTATTCCCTTCGTTTCTTTCTATGGATTCAAGTTCCAATCTGTTATCCTTTCCCTACCACAATACAGCTTTGTTCACACCCACCTACTTTGTGCTGTTATTTGTATGTGTGTTACATTTTAAAATGTTATAATCCCAACAATAAAATCATACACTAAAGTTCTTGGTAAATGTGGGGATATTGTCAAAGTCCTTATTCCCCAAAGCATGTTACTCCCCAGTTTCTCCTTTCAGGCTTATTGCTGTGTCTATTGTTCACCCTTACTGGCATTCTTTTCCAAGTCAGCAGGGGCTAGTTTGTGTTCCTTTTTTTTTTTTTTTTTAATTAATTAATTAATTAATTTTAAGGAAATTTGAGATTACATAAATGTTACATAAAAATATAGAGGATTCCCATTAGCCTGCTCCTTCCCTCTCCCACACTTTCCTACATTAACATCCTTCATTGGTGTGGTACATTTGTTACAATTGATGAACCCATATTCAAGGATTGCCACTAAATCTGGATTTTAGTTTATATTACAGTTTACACTCTGTACGAAATCTTGTAAGTTATGACAAAATATATGATGGCCTGTATAAATCATTGCAACATCATGCAGGACAATTCCAATATCCTGAAATGTCCCCATATTACACTTATTTTTTCCTCTTCCTCCCCTCAGAACATCCAGTGGCCACTGCTCCACAGCAATGATAAACGTTCTTCCATTGCTAGAATACCAATAAGTCTATAGCAGAATAGTAGTAAGCCTAATTTATTCCAATGTTCATTCCCCAATCTTGAGGATTTGGGGATGGTGATGCCCACGCTGCCTCTAATTGAGAGGGAGCTTAGATCCCATGCGGCATGTGGATGGAACTATCTGGCTTGCAGATGCAGACACTCTCTATTCCTTGGAATGGGCAATGTCCATCATCATTTCCTTGTTAGTTGTCCTGGGTGAGTCTAATGAACTGAAGAGTAGGTGTTGCAACTCTGCTGAGATTCAGGGCTCACTTGGCACATGAACAGACCAAAGATTTAAGTCTCTAGGACATATATTTTACAAGCACTGTGCTAATTATAGTTTCAAATAAAAGAGGCAAAAGAGCCATGTGTAGGGAAGCTATAAATGAGTTTAACTCTGTTACACTGGGGAGCATAAATTCCAAAGTAAGGTCCACTAACATGATGCTGAATTCCTGAGTTAATCTGCTCTGCTTATAATGTCTGGATGTCTCTAGAGCCTTCAGGAGCCCTGCTGTTTGAGGGACTGTTTACTGTGGCAGTCAATGATATCCTGCTGAGATGTGCATGAGCATAACTTCTGGAATGACCTCCAGACCCATTTTGAAATCTCTTAGCCATAAAAACTCATTTGTTAGCCAATGAGGTTTATCCAAGGCACGATTATTGCTAATTCAAAACTTTTCACAAGTGCCAACTGGCAACACAACTGGAAAAAGACCTTGAATAAAAGGGGGAAATGGTAAAGACAAATGAGTTCAAGTGGCTAAGAGACTTCAAAGAGAGTCAGGAGGTCATCCCAGAGGTAACTCTTAGGCACACCTCAGTAGGAGCTCATAGAACATCTAAGTGCCTATCACCCCACTCAGTGGGGTTCCTGAGAGCTCCGGAGACACCCTGGTCCTATATAAGGGGGGATAGCCCCAGAGACTGATGCCTTATCAGTGGGTTCTATTTTGGAATCTGTGCTCCTGAGAGTGACAGAATTAGACTCAAATAAGTCCTCCCTGCACATGGTTCACCAGTCCCTTCTATTCAAACCTATATGCAATGCTGGAGTTTTTAGGTATACTTCCAGAGACTGGAGCCTCCCGCCTACCTATGTGCCAGGTGTGCATGAAATCTAGGTGGAGCTGCAACTCCTACCCTACAGCTCAATGGACTCATCCAAGTCACCTGGTGAGGAGACAACGATGGGAAATGGCCATCCCAGGGAATGGAGAGGGCCTGCATCTGCAGGCAGGATCATCCCACCCACCATATCCATGGGATATAAGCCCTCTCTCACTTGGAGTTGGAGTGGACATCACCACCCCAGTCCCCTCAGGGTTGGGGGAAGAACTATGGACTAGAGTGGACTTGGTGGTATTCTCTTGTTCACATATGGTGATTCTAGCAATGCAAGAAATTATAACAATGAGGTGGAGCCAGTGGCCACTTGACACTTTTGGGGTAGGGAGGGGACGAGCAGTTGAAATACAGTGGCTACTTTGGGAGTTGGAGGTTGTCCTGAGTACTGTTGTGGCAACGGATGTAGGCCATTTTAAATCAGCACACACCACTCAGAACTGAGTGGGAGAGAGTGTGGTCTACAGTGTGAACTGTGGTCTATGGTTGGTGGCAAGGCTCCAGGATGTGTAAGTTCATTGAGGGTGGTGGGCCACACTGTGGGAGATGTTTGTGTGGGATGTGATGGGAGGTGTGGGAGGTGGGCAACATGGGAATCCCAATGGGTTCCGTGTAATATTTTGGGTAATCTAAGCACCTCTTAAAATATATGTATATATATATATATATATAAACAACATTTTTGTAAGCAAATACACATATATGCATATATATTTATATATCATTTTGCAAATGTTTGTATGTATTGTGAGAATTTTGATTTTTACCAATAATTAAAAAAAAAAAAAAAAAAACTCATTTGTATTTAATATTTCCCCTCTTTGGTCAAGGTCTTTTTCCAGATGCATTGCTAGTTGGTGCTTGGTAATAAGCCCTCAGTGCCAGGGAGTCTCATCCCTAGGAGTCATGTCCCATCCTAAGGAGGAGGGTAGTGTGTATATATGCTGAGTTTGATTTAGAGAGAGGCCACATTTGAGCAACAAATAGGCATTCCAGAGGTAACTCTCATGCAATATATAATATTAGCCTAAGTTTCAATTTCACAAGAAAGGGTTCATAAGTACAATCATCAATATCAAGAAAATGGTACATTGGTCTGTCTTCCTTCAATAGGCACTGCCCTTGTACTCAGGAGATTCTTGTCATCCTATTAGAAAATGTAGCAGAGCTCCTCACAATGGGAATTCAGTATTCTTTTAGTTATAGTATGGATCTCCACCTACCAAGACAATACCCCATGAACTCTTGAACATATTCATATGCCTTAGAGGCATGCCCCAGGTGCACCCCTCCCCATTCATCCTCCCATCACTGATACCCTGCACCAGTGATCCTCCCCTGCTCCAGTGTTGGCCCTTCTGTGACCCAAAACCTCTCCAAAAATGAAGCCAACAAAACATCCAAATAAAATTAATGAGAAAATGAAATAATAATCATAGTTTTAGAAAAAGCAAATAAAATACAAAAATATAAAATAAATAATATTTTAAAATTTTAGACATTGTGTCTTTAATCACTGTAAGATCTGTGAGGCCTGTTTTATGTGTGGGAGATAATATGATATAATTGCAGTTTGGGAGATATCTCAATTTAATTGCTTTTTTTTTTGGTGGCAGTTATTTTTAGAGAGGATCCTTCTCTGAGAGAACTTTCCTTCCCTTGGTTAGAATAGCTTCTTTTTTTTTTTTTTTTTTATTATGGGTAAAAAAAAAAATACTCACAATACATACAAACATTTGTAAAATGATATATAAATATATATGCATATATGTGTATTTGCTTACAAAAATGTTATTTTTATATATATATATATATACATATATTTTAAGAGGTGCTTAGATTACCTAAAATATTACATGGAACCCACTGGGATTCCCATGTTGCCCACCTCCCACACCTCCCACCTTTGTTTGTAGTCGTCAAGAAGCCACTGATTTCTGGCAGTACAACTCATGGAATTTGCCAAACTCATTCCTGTAGTATATTTGCATTTTTCCATTTTCAACTTTTTCATAACAAAGGCCTGGGGTGGGTCTCTACAAAGATCCATGAAGGAAATGGCAGGCAGCATGGCCGTGGAGGCTGAGGAGCTCACTCCTTCCCTTTCCCCAGCACCCATAAACTGGGAGAAGATTCACTTCCGAGTCTCCACTCTCCAAGTTTCACATTTCTTCCAAATTTCCTCTCACTTTGATTTCCTTTTCTTACCCATCGGCAGATCACTACAGATCACCCAGACTCCTGCTCTTTACTCCATATGACTCATACCTCTTTTACTAACAACTACTGTGACCTTAGGTCCAATGACCTGAGCAAATGGTGGCTCAATTCTTGCCCTACTCTTCTTCAGAGTTATATTTTCACCACCAAATCATTGCAGTTTACCTGTTTGCCAGGTCAATTGTGGACCACAAGAATCCCATGAGAAAATGGCTGAACAGAAATGAGACACTCAGTCACTTACAATTGGGAAATGTTCTTATTTCAGGAAAAGGCGATAATAGGTAGAGAGGGACCTTGGTCACTCCATACCTTTATTTTCCCAGCACTAGTGAGAATTATGTGCCCTGCACTTTCAGTTCTTACTAACACAAGAAGTCATGCATCAATGTCCTAGCCATTGTCCTTAAATTACACAACAATGAGTTATGTGGTTATTACTGCTTTACTTGCATCTAACTTCTGGGACAAGTATCAGATTTCCAACTGTGTCACAGGAACTTGGACTTTAAAATAGAGATTGAGAAGCAGAAGCTTTTTGCCTCAGATGTGTCTGAGTGCCAGGCTGGCCATGGCCTACCTGAGTATGGACCATCTGCTCACCCAGTTACTTTGAGAATGCTCTTATCTGATGAGACACCTGCCTTACAGGGGCCACACTAGCCTCAGGCCAAGGTAAGATGTATCAGCCTTATCACATGATGGGCTCTACTCATCCTTATTCATAACTGAGGTGAGAAAATGGTTTCTGTCACAGCATCTCATTTTCTGCTGAGCTACTGACCCTCAGGGAACTTGGTGTCCCTCTGCAAAGGAACTGTCAAGTCAACAAGTCAAATTTCTCCAAGTCTGAAAGCATACACTTACTTTCAGATTTGCTCTGCATACACTCTATGTCCTCATCTTAATTATGAAAGGGCCTGAGTGGTGTGGTGATATCTTTCTATTGAGACAGAATTCCCAATAGAAAGATATCACAAGCCTCCACAGAAGCAGTTATATAATGGCAGGCATTTATTTCATGAGCCATTTTCCTGCCTGATGCATATTCTCATATTTATTCTTCATTTCCTAGAAGGATCACAGAGCTTCTGCAATATGGCCTTTATCAGTCAGGTTGTGTTTTCATATCTTTGTATATCAAATTAATCACCTGAGTGGATTTTCCACAAGATATAAGCCTAATACCAAAAGGGAGGCCAGATTTTGCAAAAGTCAATACTGACTGGGAATGAGCAGGTTTATGAGGCTGCCATTTTGTTTGGTCCAATAATCTGGTCTTTGTCTGGCAATGAAGTGAAGCTCATGTCCAGGTCAATTCTTTCAAGATGTTTTCATTTGGACTCCCTTCAGCACTGTGTGAGAGTTTCAAGTTTTACAGCCTGAAAACATACTACTGGGGCAAAGCAGATACTTAATCTGAGGGCATAGCAGATACTTAATCTGAGGTAGATAAGTTGCTTTCTAGATAGAGGCAGTGTAAGGATGAGTTGGGACTGGAGGCCTCAACTATAAAACTGGCCCTGAGCTGGGAGACTGGCATTGGGTCTGACAGTGAGTGAAAGCTACCAAGTGATGTCCTCCTTCCCTCCTCCAACATCAACCCAAATACTGCATTCTTGAATTGGGTCACAGGTGAGAGATGGGACCAGGATTGTGAATGTAGGTGTGGATTGTCCCTGTTGCTCTGAAGGATAAAGTGGTCAGGATAAATGACAGTATAAAAGAGAGTGAGTCTGGATTGGAGGGTGCTTTGTGTTATCATTCAGTTCCCTGAGTCCCTGCTGAAATTTTTCTATCTTTTTATCTATCTGTTCTATTATCTGTGTGATTTCAGATGTGTTATCTTCTGTCACTAATTCTTTCTTCTGCCAGTTCAAATCTGCTGTTATGTGCTTCCAGCATATTTTTAATTTCTTGCATTTTGCCATTCATCATCATCAGATCCATTATTTTTTGTGTATATTAATGATTTCCTTTGTATGTTCCCTCAGTGTCTTCTTAATATCCTTTATCTCTTCCTTCATTTCATTAAGTTGTTTCATTATATGTTTAAACAACCTTGATTAGTTGTTCCACATTCTGCATCTCTTCCTGTCTTTTAATTTGTTCACTAGACTGGGCCATGTTTTCCAATTTCTTAGTATGGCTTGTAATTTTTTGCTGGTGTCTAGACATTAGTTTATCTTGATGGACTTATTCAGATGGTTAGCTTCTCTTTCTGCTCTAGGGTTTTATTTCATTTTGTTTTGTGTCAGTGTTCCTCTTTGTCACTTGGCTCTACTTACTCTGTATGCTTGTATAGTTGTCCATGTTCCCCTCAAAAATATTAATACCATATAAAGGAAAGAAAGGAGAAGAGAAAAATAATAATAATAATAAACAAACACAAGATTTAAAAGGAACCTTAAAAGAACCAGGAAAAAAATGAAAAAATAAATAAATAATGAGTGAAAAATTAAAAAAAAATAAAAAGAATTAAGAATTAAAAATGTGGAGTAAAAAAAGAATGGAAAAAAACATTGAATAAAATGTAAGACCAGAAAATGAGAAGAGAAGAAAATGAAGACCTAACAAGAGAAGGTGGAACAAAAGAAAAGGAATAAGGAAAAATGAAAGAAAGAAAAGAAATAAACCCAGAAGAAAAGAGAGAAAGAAGGAACAATTAAAAAACAGGAAAAAACAGGCTTCCCTCTCAGACTACTAGCAACCATCTCATGCTACCAATGCTCAACAATCAATCTCCTTGTAAGCTTGCCCTCCCCAGGTAAGGTACTCAGCTGTAGACAAAAGAATAAGGAATAAACAATTAATTAATTAATTAATTATTTAAAAAAATAACTTAGAAATAAATCTCAGTCTATATTCCCTGTCTAGAGTCTGCTTGTCCTTCAACTCCTGCTTCCCACAGCTCTTGGGGTGCCTCTCTCTAGCCCCCTTATCACTCAGGCCAGTTAAGCTCTTTTTTCTTTAGGAGGTACTGAATATTGAACCTGGGACTTTGTATAAGTAAAGCAAGAGTTTAACCACGGCACTACAACCACTCCACCTGTTATGTTAGGCTTCTGAAGTTTTCTGATGGCTTGTTGTCTGCCTCTGCCTACCCTCTTTTATCTCAGGCCAGTTAGGCTTCTACTGGTTTGGTATTTACCTCTCCAGGCTTCCCACTCTCTTGGGCTGTTAGGCACCTATCAGCCTGGCTCCTACTGACCCATTTCCTCTCTCTCCCAGTGTGGGTGGGTGTGGCAACCTGCTTCATCTGTTGCCCCTTTCCCATTCCCTGGAGCTGCTCTTCTTTGATTTTTGGTTCAACTTACTCTGGATCTTTTTAATTGCTCAGTTTAAGTTATCAAAATCCGGCCAGACTCACTTATAGGGTGCAGATCAGATTGAAAAGAAGTTGTTGGATGAGGGACTCCAGTGTCTTTCTCTTGCAGTGTTCCAGCCTGCCAGCAGATGGTGGTATTTGACAAATCTTATCCTGGAGCTGTCTCAATCTCCACTTGTCCAGCCAGAACTGAGATTCAAAGTGAGCTCTGCTGGCCAAACTAACTGAAGAGAAACTACTTTCTGCCCTCTGCTGCACTTCCCAGGGAAGAAGACATATGTCCCCATGTCAGTTTGCTGCAGTGAACCTTTGAAAACAAAGGTTTTTAAAGTTGATGAGGTCCCAACCATCTATTTTTTTGTCTTTTGTGTCTTGTGTTTGAGTACAACATTTAAGAAACTATTGCCTAACACAAGGTCCTGAAGATGCTTCTCTATGTTTTCTTCTAGGAGTTTGATAGTTCTCCCTCTTATATTTAGGTCTTCATTATATTTTGAATTGATTTTTGTATATGGTGTATGGCAGAGGTACTCCTTGCAAATCGAGATCCAATTATCCCAGCTTCACTTGTTAAAGAGACTATCCTTTCCCACTTGAATGGTCTTTGTCTCATTATTAAAAATTAGTTGATTATAAATGTAAGGGTTGATTTCTGAGCTTTCAATTCAATTCCTTTGGTCTATATGTCTGTTTTTGCCAGTATCATTCTGTTTTGTCTACTACCAAGGTTTTGCAGTAAGTTTTAAAATCAGAAAGTGTGAGCTCTCCAGCTTCTTCTTTTTCAACATGGTTGTAGCTATTTGTGGCCCCTTCCCCTTCCATATGAATTTGATGATTGCCTTTCAATTCTGCAAAGAAGGTTTTTGGAATTTTGATTGAGATTGTCTTGAATCTATAAATTGCTTTGGATGGCATTGACATCTTAAAATTATTTAGTCTTTCAATCAATGAACACAGAATGTCCTTCCATTTATTTCAATCTTCTCTAATTTCTTTTAGCAATGTTTTGTAGTTTTCTGTGTACAAGTCCTTTTCATCCTTGGTTAGATATATTCCTAAATATATCATTCTTTTAGTTTCTATTTCAAATGGATTTTTTTCTTACTTCCTTCTTCTAATTGTTCTTTGCTTGTGTATGGAAACAGTAGAGATATTTTTGTGTTGATTTTGTACCCCTTTGCTGAATTCATTTATTATTTCTAGGAGCTTTGTTTTAACTTATCATGAATTTCTGTATATATGATCATATCAACTGCAAATAGTGAAAGTTTTGCTTCTTCCTTTCCAATTTAGATGGCACTTATTCCTTATTCTTGCAAAATTTCTCTGGAAAGAACTTTTAGTACAATGCTGACTTCCAGTACAATAGAATAACAATGGTGACAATGGGCATCTTCGTCTTGCTCCTTATCTTAGAGAGAAAGCTTTCAGTCTTTCACCATTAAGTAGGATATTAGTTGTGGGCTTTTCATATATGCTGTTTATCATGTTGAGGAAGTATGACCATTTGAATTTGGTGAATCCCAGAAAAGATTATGTTTTTGAACTAATATATTCCTGTGGGTGTTAGACCCCTTGATTGCATTAGAGTCAGTTAAAGGACCTTGAACAGATCAATTGATTAGTTCAATTTTGATTGGACTGCATCAGTGAGGTGAGACTCAGATTGGGTGTTCACACCCTTGCTGGGTCTTATATAAACTGAGGAAAGGAAGCGCTGCCATTTTGACCTGGCCATGTGAGAGAGGGTCTCCAGGTTTGCCTACAGCTGCAGAAAGACAGAGAAGCCATTGGATCCTGAGAGAGGTCCCAGAGTCTGGAATCAGTAGAGCACAGAGGCACAGAAAGAGGCCCCTGAGGGGCTGGGCTCACGGAGCAGCTCAAGGCTGAGGAGATGAACCCTGCCATATGCCTGATTGCCTACAGTTGAGCTCCAGGAGAAAGTAGTGAGAGGCCGGCACTTATATTCATAAGTGGTATTGGTCAGTAATTTTCTTGTGGAATCTTTATCCAGCTTTGGTGTGAGAGTGATGTTGGCCTCATAGATGAATTAAGAAGTGTTCCCTCCTCTTCAACTTTTAAAAGAGTTTGAGAATAATTAGGGCTGACTTCTTGGAATGTTTGGTAGAATTCTGCTGTGAAGCAATCTAGTCCTGGGCTTTTCTTTGTTGGGAGGTTTTTTGACAAATGATTCCATCTCTTTACTAGTAATTGGCTTGTTAAGCTCTTTTATTTCTACTGGAGTCAAATTAGGTAATTTGTGCATTTCTAAAAATATGTCCATTTCATCTAGATTATCTAAATTTTGGCATACAGTTTTTCATAGAATCCTCTTATAAGCCTTTTTATTTCAGTGGAGTCAGTTGTAATGTCCCGTTTTATATTTCTGATTTTCATTATGTGCATACTCTTTTTTTTCTTTGACAGTAGTATATCTAACATTAGATATAGTTACAAATCTGATTGGTTTTATTGATCATTTCAAACAACTAAGTTTTATTTTGTCTGATCTATTGTTTATTGTTTCTTATTTCATTTATCCCTGTTCTAATATTTATTTTCTTCTTTCTGCTTGCTCTGAGATTAATTTTCTCTTTTTTTTTTTTTTTTTTTTTTCTAGTTCTTCTAGTATTGAGGTTAGGCCTTTGATTTGAAGTAAATTTTTAATGTAAGAATTTAGAGCTATAAATTTCCTTCTCAATGCTACCTTTGCTGCATCCTATAAACTTTGGTATGTTATATTTTCATTTTCATTCACCTCAAGGTATTTCCTAATTTAGCTCCTGATTTCCTCTTTAACTCATTGGTTGTTTAAGAATATTTTCTTTAATTACCACATTTTGTGAATTTTCCATTTTCCTCTCTGTTGTCAGTTTCTAGCTTCATTCCATGATAGCCAGAGAATATACATTCCATTATTTCAATATTTTTTAATTTATTGAAACTTGTTGTAACCCAAGATATGGTCTATCCTGAAGAATTATCCATGTACACTTGAGAAGAATGTGTATTATGTTTTTGTTAGGGGCAGTGTTCTATATGTTTCCAAGTCTAGTTGGTTTAGTTTATCATTCAAGTCCTGGCCTTCCTTATTGATCTTATGTCTAGATCTTCTATCCATTATTGAGGGTACTGTGTTAAAGTCTCCTACTGTTAATGTAGAACTGTCTATGTTTCCCTTCAAATGTGTCAGTATTTACTTCATATGTTTTGGGGCTCAGCTGTTAGGTGCATATATATTTATAATTGTTACATCTTCCTGTTGAATTGCCCCTTTATCAGTATTTAATGAACATCTTTGTCCCTAGTATCTGTTGTTTTTTTTTAATTAAAGTCTATTTTATCTGATATTAGATTAGCCACCTCAGCTCTCTTTTAGTTAATACTTGCATTACCCATTCTGCCAATCTCTTCCTTTTGATTGGAAATTTTAATCCATTTACATTTAAAATCAATAATGATAGTGTTGGATTCTCTTCTGCCATTTTGCTATTTAGCTTTTGTAAGTCTCATGCCTTTTCTTTGTCCTTCACTTCTGTTTAAGTTGATAGGTAGATAAATAGATAGATAGATAGATAGATAGATAGATAGATAGATAGATAGATAGATAGAT
>JAKSZT010032311.1:938513-981186 GCA_026826555.1 Tolypeutes matacus | reverse complement strand
ATATAAGCCCTCTCTCACTTGGAGTTGGAGTGGACATCACCATCCCAGTCCCCTCAGGATTGGGGGAAGAACTATGGACTAGAGTGGACTTGATGGTATTCTCTTGTTCACATATGGTGATTCAAGCAATGCAAGAAATTATAACAATGAGGTGGAGCCAGTGACCACTTGACACTGTTGGGGTACGGAGGGGATGAGCAGTTGAAATACAGGGGCTTCTTTGGGAGTTGGAGGTTGTCCTGAGTACTGTTGTGGCAATGGATGTAGGCCATTTTAAATCAGCACACACCACTCAGAACTGAGTGGGAGAGAGTGTGGTCTACAGTGTGAACTGTGGTCTATGGTTTGTGGCAAGGCTCCAGGATGTGTAAGTTCATTGAGGGTGGTGGGCCACACTGTGGGAGATGTTTGTGTGGGATGTGGTGGGAGGTGTGGGAGGTGGGCAACATGGGAATCCCAGTGGGTTCCATGTAATATTTTGGGTAATCTAAGCACCTCTTAAAATATATGTATATATATATAAACAACATTTTTGTAAGCAAATACACATATATGCATATATATTTATATATCATTTTGCAAATGTTTGTATGTATTGTGAGAATTTTGATTTTTACCCATAATAAAAATATATATATATATATATAAAATAAAATAAAATAAAGAGCCATTTGTAGGGAAATTATAAATGAATCTATCTCTGTCAAATTGGGGAACATATTTTCCAAGGTAAGGCCCACTGACAGGATGCCAAATTCTTGAAATTTTCTGTCTTACCTATAGTGTCTAGATGTCTCTAAAGCCCTCAAAAGCCCCTGTGTTTTGGGGGCCTTTTCAGGACTTGGGAATTGTCCTGAGTGACATTGCAATGACAGATATAGGCCATTTTACATCAGCATATAACATGAAGAATTGTGTGGAGAGAGTGTGGTTTACAGTGTGAACTATGGTCCATGCTTAGTGGCAAAGCCCCAGCATGTGTTTATCAATTGCAATGAATATGCCACACTAATGAAGGATGTTTATGTGGGAGTGTGTGGGAGGTGTGGGGAATAGGGCATATGGGAATCCCTATATTTTTTGTGTAACATTTATGTAATCAAGGTATCTTTTAAAAAATAAAAAATATATATTATAAAAAAAAAGCCCCCGTGTTTGAGGCCCTGTTTATTGTGGTAGTCAATGAGAGCCTCTTAGGAGTAACTTAAGTGTAAACTTTGGAATGGTCTTCCAACTCACTATGAAATCTCTTAGCCATAAAAACTCGTTTGTATTTAATATTTCCCCCTTTTGGTGCAGGTCTTTTTCCAAATGCATCACTAGTTGGTGATTGATAATAATCCTTCCATGTTAGGGAGTCTCATCCCCAGGAGTCATGTGCCACACCGGGGAGGGATAGTAGTGAGTATATGCTCTTTGGCTAAGAAAGATACCATATTTGAGCAAAAAGGAGGCTTTCAAGAGGTAATTCTTGGACAATATATAATACCAGGCTAATTTTCAATATCACAAGAACAAGGTTCATAAGTACAGGCACCAATATCAAAGGCCTGGCCTATTGGTCTGTCCTCCTTCACTAGGCACTGCCCATGTACTCTAGGGATTCTTGCCACTGTACTAGAGAATGTAGCAGGACTTCCTAGGATAGGGAATTCAACATTTTTCAGTTATTATGTGGGTCTCCACCCACTAAGACTATAACCCATGACCACTTGAACATATTCGTATTCCATAGTGGTATGCCCCAGGGAGGATGTATGCACTCCTCCCCATACATCTCCCCGTCACTGACACCTCACATCGGTGATCCTCCCCTACCACAGCTGTGACCTCCCTGCAATACCAAACCTCCCCCAAAACAAAGTTAAAAATAAACTAATAATAATAATAATAATAATAAAAGTTAAATAAAATACAAAAATTAAAAATAAAAAAAAAACTTTCATTGTCTCTTTCATCACTATAAGGTATGTCAACATTTATGTAGTGACAATTTCCTCTGTATGTTCCCCCAGTATCTTATTTCTTAACTTTATTTTCAAAGAAGCTTTAGGTTACAGAAAAGTCACATAGAAAATATAGAAGATTCCTGTATACCCCACCCACTCCCCCTCTCACACTTAACACTATTAATAACATCTTAAATGAGTATGGTACATTTGTTACAATAGATGACCAAATATTGAAACATTGCTACTAACCATGGTCAATAGTTTACATTATGGTTTACGTTTTGTACCATACACTTTTATAGGTTTTGACAAAATTTAAAATGGCCTGTATGCATCATTGCAAGATCATGCAGAACAGTTCCAAAGCTGTAAAAATGCCCTCTGTTCCACCTATTCTACTCTTTTCTCTCCCACCTCATGGAATCTATAGTAACCACTGTTTGAATTTTTGAAGAATAAGGTTCATAGTTACATGCATTAATATTGAAGGCTTGATATTGCCCTCTCAATTAGAGATGGAGTAGGCATCGCTATCCCAGAATCCTCAGGATGGGGAATGAGCTGTAAACTAGGGTGGACTTTCTGGTATTCTACTATAGACAAATCATGATTCTAGCAATGGAAGAACTTATATCATTGATGTGGATGCAGTGGTCACTAGAGGTTCTGAGGCCAGGAAGAGGGAAAACAGGTGTAATATGGGGGCATTTATGGGACTTGAGAATTGTCCTGAATGACATTGCAATGACAGATACAAGCCATTTTATATCTTACCATAATCTACAGAATTGTGTGGGAGAGAGTGTAAACTACAATGTAAATTATGATCCATGCTTAGTGGCAATGCTCCAAAATGTGTTCATCAATTTGCAATGAATGAGCCACACTAGTGAAGGATGTTGGTAATGGGGATAAATGTGGGCAGTGTGGGGAATGGGACATATGGGGATCTCCTATCTTTTTTGTGTAACATTTATGTAATCTAAGTATCTTTTTTTTTTAATTAATTTATTTTTTTATTGCGGGTAAAAATCAAATTTTTCACAATACATACCAATATTCGTAAAATGATATATAAATATATATGCATATATGTGCATTTGCTTACAAAAATGTTATATATATATATATATATATATATATATATATATATATTTTTTTTTTTTTAAGAGGTGCTTAGATTACCTAAATATTACATGGAACCTACAGGGATTCCCATGTTGCCCACCTCCCACACCTCCCACCACATCCCACACAAACATCTCCCACAAATGTGGCCCACCACCCTCAATGGACTTACACATCCTGGGGCCTTGCCACCAACCATAGACCACAGTTCACACTGTAGACCACACTCTCTCCCACTCAGTTCTGAGTGGTGTGTGCTGATTTAAAATGGCCTACATCTGTGGCCACAACGATACTCAGGACAACCTCCAACTCCCAAAGAAGCCCCTGTATTTCAACTGCACATTCCCTCCCTGCCCCGAAAGTGTCCAGTGGCCACCGGCCCCACCTCACTGTTATAATTTCTTCCATTGCTAGAATCACCATGTGTGTACAACAGAATACCATTAAGTCCACTCTAGTTCATAGCTCTTCCCCCAATCCTGAGGGAAATGGGATGGTGATGTCTACTCCACCTCCAAGTGAGAGAGGGCTTATATCCCACGGATATGGTGGGTGGGATGATCCTGCCTGCAGATGCAGGCCCTCTCCATTCCCTGGGATGGCCATTGCCCATCATTGTCTCCTCGCAAGGTGACTTGGATGAGTCCATTGAGCTGTAGGGTAGGAGTTGCAGCTCCACTGAGATTCCACACACACCTGGCACATAAGTAGGCCAGAGGCTCCAGTCTCTGGAAGTATACCTAAAAACTCCAGCATCACATATAGGTTTGAATAGAAGGGACTGGTGAACCATGTGCAGGGAGGACTTATTTGAGTCCAACTCTGTCACTCTCAGGAGCACAGATTCCAAAATAGAACCCACTGATAAGGCATCAGTCTCTGGGGCTATCCCCCCTTATATAGGACCTGGGTGTCTCCAGAGCCCTCAGGAGCCCCTCTGTGTGGGGTGATATGCACTTTGATGTTCTATAAGATCCTACTGAGTTATGTGTAAGAGGTACCCCTGGGATGACATGCCGACTCTCTTTGAAGTCTCTTAGCCACTTGAACTCATTTGTCTTTACCTTTTCCCCCTTTTATTCAAGGTATTTTTCCAGTTGTGTTGCCAGTTGGCACTTGGTATTAATCCCTCATTTCCAGGGAGGCTCATCCCCGGGAGTCATGTCCCACGATGGGGGGAAGGTAATGCATTCATATGCTGAGTTTGACTTAAGAGAGGCCACATTTGAACAACAAGGAGGCTTTCACTTGGCAACCCGTAGGCACCCCATAACAGCAAGCTAAGTTTCAGTTACAAGAGCAAAGACTCATAAGGGTAGTCATCAATAACAAGAACTCATCAGTGGGCCATCCTCTTTTGACAGACACTGTCCCTGCACTCAGAGAACTGTTGCTGCTCCCTTGGAGAATGTGACAGAGCTCTCCAGGCTAGGAATTCAGATTCCCTCATTTATTGAGTTATTGTCCACCCACTGTGACCATGCCCCATCCTTTGATCTTTTGAACAATTTTGTATAAAAAATTAAAAAATTTAAAAATGAAGGCTGATATACTGGTCTGATTTCTTATATTAGGCACTGACTGTGTTCTCAAGAGATTCTTGCCCCTCAAATTGAAAACATAGCTGGACTCTCCAGGAAGGACATTCAATATTTTCCTGTTTATTGTGTGAGTCTCCACTCACTGTTAACACACTATGACAAGATGAACACTTTCATATTCCATAGAAGCATGCCCAGGTGTGCCATATCCCACATATACACCAACCCCCAACACTCTGCACAAGTAAGCCTTCCCTGCCTCATTTGCCAAAAGAACATTCCTACCATTGTAGTTTTAACCACAGACCTACAAATCTCCAGAGTTCACCTGTTACTTACTCCAGCCCTATTCCCCATTCCATGGATTGTCCAGCCCAACTCCCCCACCTTACTCCCCTTCTCATTGCAGCACCATTGATCCTCATCACATCACGGCACAACGATCACCCCCTTAGACTGCCAACCACCCCCTTCCACCTTATCATAGGTTTGGCCCATATTGAGCGTCAGCTCACCACACTCTACTCCCTTTCTGTTTCCTGATAACCTAACTTCCAGACTGTGCTTGTGAGTCTGCTCAATTTGCTTAAGTCCTATCAGTGAGGTCACATAATATTTGTCCTTCACTGACTGGCTTACTTCACTCAAAATAAGGTCTGCAAGACTCATGCATGTTGTCCCATGTGTTACTGCTTCATTATTTCTTACAGATGAGTAATATTCCATTGTATGCATATACCACAATTTGTCTATCCTTTCATCTGTTGATGGACATTTGGGTTGCTTTGAACTTTTGGCAATAGACGGTAATGCTGCCATGAACATTGGTGTGAATATATCTGTCTGTGTCCCTGCTTCCCATTCTTCTGTTTATACTCTCAGCAGTGGGTTTGCTGAATGTCATGGCAGTTGTATAATTAGCTTCCTGAGGAACTGCAAAGCTCCTCCACAGTGACTGCACCATTCTATGCTCCCACTAGCAGGTAATGAGCGCTCCCTTTCCTCCACATCCTCTCCAATACTTATGATTCACTGTTGTTTTAATTGCCACCAGTCTGATACGTGTAAAATTATATTTCACGGTAGTTTTCTTATTTTTATGCTCAAAATGCAACTTTATTTCATCTTTTACTGCCTCTCTTTTTATACTTTTTTAAAACAAATCTATTTTATTGATACATCTTAATAAAGCATAAACCCATCCAAAGTGTACAATCAATTGTATCCGGTATAATCACATAGTTGTGAAGTGTATTCATCACTTCATTTTTAGAGCATTTTCATTATTCCAGTAATAAAAAAAGAAATATCAAATCTCATCACCTCTCAGTCTCTCTATGCTACCCCTGCTGTACATAACTGCTATTCTGTATCCATCTCTCTAGGTTTATTTGTATTTATATTTTTGTAAAAACAACCTTATACTTGCAATATCACCCAAATTCATATTTTACGTGAGGTTTCACTATGTTATACAGTCCCATGTTACATTTTAAACAAGTTAATTTTATTGATACATTTAATAAAGCATACAATTTATCTGAAGTATACAATCAATGGTATTTGGTCTATTCATGTAATTGTGCATTCATCACTTCAATCATTATTAAAGCATTTTCATTATTTCGATAATAATTATAATGAACAAAAAACAGACAGACAAAAAAAACTCTTCACCTCTCCATCTCTCTTTTTCCTCTGCTATACAACGCTGCTCTTTCTGACCGTGGCACAATTATTTATTTGTTTATTAAGCATTTTTATTGAGTTACATTCACATACCATATGATCTATCTAAAGTGTATAATTAATGGCTTCTCTTTAGCTGTTAATAAGTCCTTTATTGTCAAATTATAAAATAAATAGAAAAACAGATTGAAAGAAATTATAAATTTTTAAAAAGAGTGCAAGTCCAGGATAGATTTAATATAATCAATTATAAAAATAGATAGCACAACAAATCTTTATAAATGTAAATAATAATTCAAATATGATAGAAATTAATTATAACATTATTCTAATTTTTATCTTACAGCTCTAACTATTGGACATAATCTCTTAGAATGAAATAAATTATTGGTTTGGATATTTAATTTCCATTTAGGTCATAATTCTTTCTAGATAACCAAATCCCTATTTGGGAATTCTTCACATCTTATTGAATTACAGTAAATAACAATTTGCCAACTCATAATTTTAAAATTCAGAAAAACCCAAAATCTTGTTCAACAACAGTCATGCTAAATCATTATTGATCCAGAGAGATTATTTTAAAGAGTATGAATAAGAAAGTATTAAAGAAAAATGAAGAATCTAAAAATATATCTCTTCTGCAGTGCTTTGAAACAATGGCCATCACTACCTGTGTACTGAGGAGGTGGAAACAATGGCCACTCAGAGCCAGACCCCCGTGATCTAAAATTGATGATCTAAGGCTGTCACCAGTGATCTGCCATACCCATCACTGGTCTTAGGGGAGAGATTTTTTATGTCCCTTTCTGTCACTAGTGAATTAGCCAGGGTCTTACCCCACTGCAGCTTACCACAAGTGTGGGGTATGGGTGCCACCAACTGCTAAAAGCAATTTACTGTTCTTTACCCTAACTTATTGGCCTTTTCCTCCCACTCTTCCATGGATGCTGTACAATGCTCTTCTGGCCTCAGAGTTTCAAAATTGTTGATTCAAACAGTCTAGAACGTCTATTGTTTCAAGGATATGGGGAAATGATAACACCCATATTGCAAGCAGGAATGAAATTTGGTAAAATATTTTAGAGAGTAATTTGATAATATTAATATTTGTCAAAGGATAACTAGAGACTGTCACTAAACAAAGGCAGTCCACATCTATTAAAGAAGCATAGCGGCAGAGAAACACAAACTGCAGTTTGAAAACAGTGAGTTTAAATTTTTATTTTTTGTAATTGGGCTAGAACTATTATAAGCTTTTTACACAAACCTGGAGCCTTTTGGCAAAGGGAAGATTTACTCTAAACAGAAATTTTACCAACTTATAAAAATGTTAAAGATTTATGATTTGGACAATTAAACTACATTTTTTAAAAAGCTTATATATGGCCCTTTTTGATGGCGGTGATGGTGACATTGTGATTGTAATTAATACAACTGAATTTTATATTTGAAAGTGGATGAAATGAAAAATTTTAGGTTGTGTATGTGTTGCCAGAAAAAAAAAATAGCAAAACACAATACGAAGACTGAGCCCAAATGTAAGCTGTGGACTATAGTTAATAGTGTAATTATAATAATATTGTTTCATCAACTGAAACAAAAGTGCCACAATAATGAAAACTGCTAATGATGGGGGGAAATGGGGGGACTTATGTGCACTCTGAGCTATCTGCATGATTTTTCTGTAAACCTCCAACTGTTCTTAAATTTTTTAGTTTACATGGCCTTTTGGTGGGAGTATTGAAACTTGCCACAGATTTCACAATTACCTTGATATTGTTTCCAGGGTTATGGTAGCTATTGATAAGGCAAGATCAGTTACCAACTGAGCTTGTAGGGCAAAATTTCTCCACTAGTACATTTGCAACTTTGAACAGATTTTTCCCTGTCATTCTGTGGAGAAGAACTTGGGTGCCAACAAGTGGGCACCTTGGGGAAGACAAAGTTCATTGTGCATGGGACAGCTGTGTTGGATCAAAGCTCCCTCCCAGTTAGAGGTGGAGTGGACATTCCCATCCCAAAATCTTCAGGATTGGGATATGAACTATGGTCTAGAGTGAACTTACTCCTTTGTACTATAGACATATTGTGATTCTAGCAATGGAAGAAATTACAACATTGAGGTGGAGTCAGTGGTCACTGGAGGCTCTGGGGGCAGGGAGAGGGAAAAGCAGATGTAATACAGGGGTTTTTTCAGGACTTGGGAATCATCCTGAATGACACTGCAATGACAGATATGGGTCATTTTATATCGTCCCATAGCATGCAGAACTGTGTGGGAGACAGTGTAGACTACAATGTGGACTATGGTCCATGCTCAGTGGCAAAGCCTCAGGATGTGTTTATCAATTGCAATGAATGTGCCACACTAATGAAGGATGTTTATATGGGAGGTTGTGGGAAGTGTGGAGAGTGTGGCATATGGGAATCCCTATATTTTTTTGTATAACATTTGTGTAATCTAAGTATCTTTTTTTAAAAAAAAGGAAAGTTGGCAATAGCTATCAACATTAAAAAAAAAAAAAAAAAAACCACATCTGTGACATCTCTGCTAAAACTTATCTCTTAAACCTATGACAAGTAAGCTGATTTTGGTTAGTCTTCTGTTTAGTCACCCACATAGTATAAGCTGTTGATTTCTTTAATAAAAAGATGCATCTATTACAATGCTCAGAAGTCACAGCATACCTTATTAATAATTATGTATCTCTTTATTCTTAAACTATTAACCTTCAATAAAAATAAAGTCAGAGTTGTCTGAGGAACCATACATCAGTCTGAAAAGAATAGATATGCTTAGTGTTTGAACAGCTGTTAAACAATTATAGAATTTACCTCCATCGGGAGAGGAAACTAAGGTAGCTTGATTTAACTGGAGCAATTTGACAGTTTGTGGGAAGTTGGGGAAAATGGGAATTTAAATATCATAATATAGCCTGACATATTGGATACTGAGTAAAAAGACTTCTACACCAGAATTAAAAGTGGTAAAAAATAAGTGTCGTGCGAATATTCTCGCTGACCTGATTTTGTGATAATCAGGATAGGCTAGACATTCGCTGTATTAGAAACCATGCATGTGTCCCCAGACCTAGTTTTTCTACGTAGGTCTGGTTTTTGGAATGCTGGTGATAAATTAAGCCTGATTTATTATATGATCATCCTGTATGGGAAATGACTGTAACATTGGGCATCTTTGGTCAACCTTAAGAGATCTAGCAGGGGAACAGATGTGGCTCAGGTGGTTGGGCATCTGTCTTCCATATGGAGGGACTTGGGTTCAATCCCCAGTACCTCCTGATAAAAATTAAAAAAAAGAAAAATATAGAAGGCACGTGGGCCAGGTGCACCGTGAGCAAGTGCACCGTCCAGCCCTGCAACTGGGTGATCCGCCAGGCCCCATGCATGGGTGCACTGCCAGACTCAGTGAGCAGGTGAGCCACTAGACCCCACGTGTGGGTGAGCCGCTGGGCCCCGCAAGTCATGCAGCAGGATGATGATGTAACAGGAGAGTGAGCCAAGAAGAGATGCACTGAAAATCCAGGAACTAAGGTGGCACAAGTGGAAAGATGTCTCTCTCCCACATCAGAGATTCCGAGGATCAAATCCCAGTGAAGACAGGAGGAGAGGGATGAGAACAGAGGTCAGGAAACAGACACAAATAGTTGCCCAATGAATGGACACAGAAACAGCAAAAATGGGAGTAGGGGAGGGTGAAAATGCATAAAAGTAAATAAATAAATAAATCATTTAAAAATGTTAAAAAAGATAAATGTGACTATTGATATATCTCAAATTCTATTAACCTGTTAACTGATGGCCATTTAAGGTAGTTCAAAGTCTTAGAGTCAAACAAAAATCTTAGGAATAATGCTTAATGAAACATAGTTCAGAAAAACAAAACCACACCTTATATCCCTGCTTGTTCCTGTCATAACACCAGCCTCCCATCCCTGGTTTGGCACCAGTTTCTCCTGACACAAATGTCTCTGGAGTCTGAGCCACCTGCACACACTATCACGGCTGAACCCACTTCACGGGGCCAGCAGGGGAGGTGCCTCACTCTGTTGCCTCACAAGGATGGGGAGAGACCAGGTAGGAGGCAGGGCAGCTCAGGATGCAAATCCTTGTCCTTCTTCCCGGGCCTTAGGGATACAGCTGCTGTTTGTCCTGTCATGTGAGGTCAGGCCTGTAGCTCCTAACTGGGGCCTATTTCTACATTTGTTTTTTATTTCTGGTCTGTGAAAAAAAATCAACATTTAATAAAAGAAACTGACTTTGAAAAAAGAAAAAGGAAAGGGAAAAGGCATGCACAGATCCATCAGCCTGTTAATATGATGAGAGGGAGGCAGTGACATGAAAGAAAATAAAAAGGTTCTGCATAATCAATATGGTTCTATTAATGTAATTCTGTTTTCTAGTGTATGCATACATCAATTACTAAAACATATAGTATCTATTGTGCCTATTGAGTGGTAGGAAAACAATGGCTATTTTCTGAAAAGAAAAAATCATGGTAGTGAGTAATATAGAGAGCAGGGATGTGCATCACAAATATAATGTGAACCACACGCAATTTTAGTTTTCTAGTAGCCACTCTAAAAAAAAAGTATAAGGAAAATAAAATAAGTTTCTCTGCTAATTAATAATGATAATATATAATGCATAATAAATGTGATTAACCAAAACAACTTATGCTGTCAGTTTTTTTATGGAAATAAACTAAAAGTTTAAATGGATTAACACCCAGGTCCTCAGTCACGCTAACCTCATGTCACATGTTCAATCCTACATTTCACTAGTAGCTTGCATGGTGGGCAGAGCAGTTCCAGGGTATGATTCTGTTTGGTTTCATAGCAGGGGTTAATCCTGAGTTGATCTGGTTTGACCCCCTGCTTCTCCCCACAGTCCCTTACTAACAACACAGAAGGTAAATGATGTTCTATAACCACTGGGACCATGAGTGCTTTGGAGAAAGAGGTGTCAGTCAGTCAGTGTTGCATGGTTAAAACAATTGGATTTGTGGTTTGCACCTGGCTTCAGTGCAGCCTGGGATTGGAGGGAAGCAGTTTCACACTTGAAGCTGGTCATATAGCTAGAATGTGTCTGCACAAGCTCACTGTAAGGTCCCCTTACTACTGGCATTTTAGGGACTTCCTGGTACCAAGGCAATACACTCCTACACAGTCAAGGCCCGGAGACCATGCACACCATAGAGCACCCAGCATTGGCAGAACAAAAAGTCCTGCACTTGAGGCCTCAGGAACTCTCAATGCCTTATTTGCCTGTCATAAAGCTGATCCCTGGGTATATGTGAATTCCTATGAGTCCTTTCTGCAAGTGCTCTTGCAAGGTGATTCGTGCACAATTAATGTACTAGGCAAAAGCAAAGTAACAAATAAGAGCTCGTATTTGTGTGTGTGTATGTGTGTGAGTCTTTAAAAAATCTTTAATAGTTACATAATTTCACATTTTCCTTTGATGTATTTCCATTTTATTTTCACAAAGAATAGATTTTTCACAATAGAAAAATAATGAAAGGTCTTTGCCAAAAACCTGTAGCATAACATAAAAACATACAGAATAAAGTAAAGGTCTCCTGGAATCTTGTTAAACAGCACCACCACTTTATTCACACACCACATGTTTATGTAACTGAGATGGAAACATAAATGTCTCTTAATTATCTTGTAATTATAGACACTTTTCTACCACTTTTCTTTTCTTCCCTAGATCAGGTTTCAAATCCCCAACAAACTGAAAGCAATCTAGTTTCTTCCTATTAAAAAATCATCAACATTAAATGTGCACATATATACGAGGTTTGGGGGCACTGTTTATTCTACCCAATAAAATGGACTTGCTTTTTTTCCTCAAAAATATACTGTAGAGATCTTTCTGTGTTACCTGGTGTCGTTTTCATTCCTTCTTTAAAATGACTGTGTGATATGTATGTAACACAATTTATTACCATTATCATCTTGGTTGTTTATTAGTCCTGAATAAATAATCCTGAAAAAATGCATTCATGTCCATATATTCTTATGTTTTGGTATGTTATTTGTATGGAAAGTTCCCAGAAGTAGACTTCCTGAGGAGAAGGGCAAACACATTTTTAATCTGAATAGATTACTTTTTTTTTTTTAAAGATTTTATTTATTTATTCATTTATCCCCCCCTTGCTGCCTGTGCTCGCTGGGTCAGCTAACCACGCCGTGCGGGCGGGCTTGCCTTCACCAGGAGGCCCCGGGAATCGAACCCAGGGCCTCCCATATGGTAAACGGGAGCCCTACTGATTGAGCCACAGCCGCTTCCCTAGATTACTTTTTAAAAATGTCATAACACTGCATATTTCTACAAGCAACCTACAATACTATCCTTTGCCAAACATCCTTTCCACCCATAGATTTCAGAGTGCATTTTAGTGATTTTCTTTTCTGCTCTTTAGTTTTTGATGGCCTAGTGGGTAATAAATAGTATATACTGTAATTTAATTTTTATTCCCTGAAGGGCACAATTGGATACTGTTGATGATGGATATTGCTATATATTCCAATTATTAAAGTTTTATGATTGATATGAGCCGACATCCTGGAACCACTTCCTTAGACACAGAAAACCAAAGAAAATCATTTTTCTATCAAGGAAATTTTGACTCATCCCCTAGCATCAGGATTCATCAATCCCAACATCTTCTTTTGTCATGAGAAAAATGGAATTGTCCTGGGTGTACTTGTCACAAAGTCACAGAGATAAGCCTTGCCAGGTTGCACCTTGCAGACTTTGGTCTCAGTAGCACAGCCTGGTTTCTTCCCTGCCTGTGCTTTGTGTTCTGGGTGGTGGAGGTATCCTCCACTTAGCTCTTACACTGCAACCTTTATTTTTCCCACTGCAGCCACAAATCTCCTCCTAGGACCCCAACACAGCATCTCCCTACTGTTCATTTAATCAACCAGGAAACTTTACTCCTCTCTATTGGTCAGGTCCCACTATTAACTCCAACCTTTTTCCTTCTACAGTGACGCTTACGATTATATTTTCTGCCAACCCCGGTGTGGTGGTTTGGAGCTCTATATATCCTCAGAAAAATACATGTTCTTAAATGTAATCCATTCCTCTAGGCGTGAACCCATTGTAAGTGGTACTTTAGCACTTAATGATGAGGTTACTTCAGTTAAGGTGAGGCCGCCTCAATCAGAATAGGTCTTAATCCTATTACTGGATTCCTTTATAAATAGAATGAAATTCACACAGAAAGAAAGCTAATGAGGGAGCAGCCACTAGCTGAAATCAATAGAACAAAAAGAGAAGGGGGGGGGAGTGGATGTGGCTCAAGCAATTGAGCTCCTGCCTACCACATTGGAGGTTCTGGGTTCAGTTCCCAGTGCCTTCTAGAGAAGATGAGCAAGACAGCAAGCTGGTGCAATGGGCAGGTGCAGTAAACTGATGCAACAAGATGATGCAACAAGGAGACACAAAGAGGAAAGACAATGAGAGACACAACTAAGCAGGGAGCTGAGGGCTCAAGCCATTGAGTGCCTCTCTCCCACGTGAGAGGTCCTGGGTCCAGTTCCCTGTGCCTCCTAAAGAGACAATGAGCAGACACAGAGAGCACACAGTGAATGGACACAGAAAGCAGAGAGCAAGCACAAAATGACAAGGGAGGGGAATAAATAAACAAAATAAATCTTTAAAAAAAGAGAAAGGAGAGGCCAGGAGACACCACCATATGCCCTGAAATGTCACAGGCTAAGGACCCAAGATCATTGGCAACCAGGCCCAGAATGTCAGTCTTTGTGGAAAAAAATCGCTTTGATCACACTTTGATTTGGACTTTTTGCCTAATCTCAAAACTATAAGCCATTAAATTCCCATTGTTTAAAAGCTAACCCATTGCACAGCATTTGCTCGAACAGCCTAGGAAGTAAAATATCCAGTCACGTTTATCTCTGTACCTCCATGCTGACATATTTATATCTTTATTATATGACATAGTAATTATACAGACATACCTTATTTTATAATGCTTCACTTTATTGTGCTTCATAGATATTGTGGTTGTTTTTTTTTTTTGTTTGTTTGTTTTTTTTTGCAAATTGAAGGTTTGTGGCAACCCAGCATCAAGCAAATCTATTGGTGCCGTTTTTCCAACAGCATGTGCTCACTTCATGTATTTGTCATATATTGCTAATTCTCCCAATATTTCAAACCTTTCCATTATTATTTTTATTATATCTGTTATGGTTATCTGTAATCAGAGATGTTTGACACATGACAGCACATCTGTTTACAGCATGGTTTCCTGAATGTTTTAAGCCCATTGTTCAGACATACTGCTCAGAAATAAAGATTCATTTCAAAATATTGCTGCTCATTGGCAATGCAGCTGGTCACCCAAGAGCTCTGATGATGATGTGCAATAAGGTCAATGCTGTTTTCATGCCTACTAACACAGCATCCATTTTTCAGCCCATGGATCAAGCAGTAATTTTGACTTTCAAGTTTTATTATTTAAGAAATACAGTTCATAAAGCTATAGTTACCATAGATAGGGATTAATCTGGTGGATCTGAGCAAAGTAAATTGAAAACTTTTTGGAAAGGGTTCAGAACACAGTATAGTGTAAACATAAGGTTTATATACACTGGGAAACCAAGAACCTCATGTGATTGGATTTATTGTGGTGGTATTGAACCAAACCCACAATATCTCTGAGGTATGCCTGTAGTGTCTCTTGAACATTTAAATGCATTCCAAATGGAAAAAGTCTTAGTTTTGAATATGTACTGAGCATAGAGTCTGTTAAACATTTGCATGGCCAAGTAGATGACTTTTATATAAGACATTTCCAGCCCCTTACCTCCCGCTCTCTCCCCTGAGTTGCAACCACAATCATTGGAGGAATGTGAAGCTAGAGCTAGTGAGAGCATGGGTAGATCTTGTAAAGTCTTGATAGAAACCAACTGTACCTCACTTGCACTCTGCAGACTTTTTGATTATTATTCTAAGCTAGGTGTGTTAATTACTGAAAGGAGAATCTTCTTGCACTAAACATGAACATAAGAATTTTGCTTATCTGAAGATGGCCAGAAAAGTTTTCACTCAAGATGGGCATGGAAAACAGAGCCAATATGTTGGGTTTGCCAGAGCAATCAAGAGAAAAATGATGTTATGTTAGGATTGCCCCTGAGAAGACCCGCTCTTTTTACACAACAGTCACATTTGTCTTTCCCAGGAATTTATTACTTCCAACTGGGAGATTAAGAAAATCGAAATCACCAATAACACTAAACAGTTGTGCCTCCAAGAACACCGAGAGATGTATAAAGCAGGCACAAAGAAGGAAGTTTGGAACTTTGTTTACGCTCATCAGTTGGTTTGAAGAAGAATAGCTGTTGAATTTAGTCATTTTGAAAATAACCGGTTAGAAACTGTTAAGGTTATTAACAAGTTATTTTGATAGAATTAATATTGTAAAACAAATTCAATCATAGAGTTTTCCCACAGAGCCGGAGCAAAGTTTTTATGCTGGAAGATGCGATTGTAAACGGTCCTAGAATCTTTCCCTCTTGACCCCCTAGATAGTGTTTTCCCACCTGTATATTTATGTGCTCTTCTTAGAGGCTGGATGTTTTCCCAGGACCTTCTGAAGAGCCCCCACCACATCCTTGTTACTCAGGCTGTAGATGAGGGCATTTAACATGGATGTGAGAACAGTGCAAAATGCATCCAGAACCTGCTTCTGCTCAGAGATGTGGGAGGAACCAGGTGTCATGTACATATAAGCACATGGTCCTAAGTAAAAACTTATTACTGTAAGATGGGAGGAAGAGGTGGCAAAGGATTTGTTTCTGCCCTGGTGGGATTTCATATGAAGTACAGTGAGGAAAATGAGGGTGTAAAAAGACATGACAAGTCTAAATGGGATAATAAAAAATGCAATGCCCATTACAAATACCACCAGCTCATAGGTGGAAGTGTCTTTACATTAAATCTTCATGATTGCTGGCATCTCACAGTAGAAATGGAGTATTTCTCTGGAGCCACAGGTAAGCGGACTTGGGGTATAGTATGTGTGAGCTGTGGAAGCTAGAATGCCCCCAGTCCAAGTTACTATAGCCATTTGCATACAGACCCATGGTTCATGATGACTGCATATCTCAGGAGGTTACAGACAGCTATATAATGGTCATAGGCCATGGGGGTCAAGAAGATGCATTCAACACTCCCAAGAGTAAAGAAGAAAAATATCTGGGTCCCACAGGCAAGACAGGTGATGTTGTTCCTTCCAGAGAAGAAGTTGTTATTTGGAATGGTGCTACTGATGAAGGCCAGGTCTGCAAGTGAAAGCTGGCTGAGCAGATGTACATTGGGGTGAGGAGCTTCAAGCACACGCATATCAGAAAGAATAGAATGAAGTTCCCAGTGAATGCAGCAATGTAGATCAGGATGAGAGTGTAGATAAGGATGCTGACATACTTCATATTTGGGAAGAGTACCAAGAGATAAAATCTGTGGCTAATGCCTCATTTCCTCCTCACTATGTCTATGACTAATCTGGCTGAACCTAAAGAAGGCAGAAAAGGTCAGATGAAAAATTATAATGCTATGTAGCAAAAAACTCTCCATACCTCTGGTTCATGACAACAAACATTTCTTTTTCTTACTTCCACATCTGTGGGTCAGCTGGGGAGTTTTGTTTTAGACAGCAGGTCAGGTTCAGGTATACTCCATATGTCTCTCATTCTCGTGTCATTGGCTGCAGGAGCTTGCTCTTTACATGGAAAACAGCTGAAGCAGAAAAAGGGCAAACAGAACTATAGGATGCCTCTTTATACCTGAGCTTAGAACTGACACTGTCATGTTTACCTACATTCCATTGGCTAAACTAAGTCACATGAGGTGGGAAAATAAATTCCACCCACAGTTAACCATAACAAGGACGGGGAGAGAAGGAAAGACTTGAAAGCAACTAAAACAATCTACTACGATGCTTCTCAAAGTTTTTACCAACAGTATCCACAATTTTATTTTCTATATGGTAGGTTTTTAGCTATTATATGATTTACATTCCTAGTCTTCTAGTCACTGTGCTCTGTTATGCCCCAGTAATAGACACTATGAGCTTCATGTGACTACAAGCAAATTTCCAATATGACCAATGGTTTAATGTCATGCATCTCCATTGGATAGACATGAAAGAGTTAAATACATAAACTCTTCTCTCACATGGACTTTTGCCTGTGGATCTGGATATGTATGGACTTGGAAAACATCATAGATGGGTGTAAAATGAAGTGCAATAGAAAGATGCTATGATCCCTGTACAGGAGTGGAAGCTGGGAGGTGATTTTCTTTAGCAGGGCACATCAACCAAGGAATTAATGGATAGTTGGTGTCATGTATCATTTTATACATTCATAGTAGCCAATGATGAACTTAGGTGAAATTCAGAAATAGTCACTAAATCAGATTACATAAATTGCAGATAAAAAAAATTGATTGTGTCTATATTCAAGTGGGAGAATAGCTCCTCTAACCTCAAGATTACAAAAGTAGAAATATGGAGAAATTCTACTCCAAGTAGCTTGGCATAGCCTGGAAGTACCTAAGCGTGGCATGCAAATTTACTCATTTCTATATCAATAATTAATCAAAAGTTATGAAGGCATTGACTGATTAACTTGAAGAATAGAGAAACACCTTTGAGGTGCAAGATAACCCTAACTGTCATCTGACTAACACATATGAGAACGGCACATGTTAGTTCAATTATCACTAATAATAAGATTGTAAAAAGTCTTCTCTGTGAGGAACACAGAACATTTGAAGTTTTTACCCTTGAGCACTCACATAATTCCAGTGACATTTCCTTCAAAGCAAGGGTGAATATAATTCCATGGTAATGGCTTCAAGTACAGTACTTTTCCTCTATTATTAAACAGATTTAATTAGAGAAAACAGTACATTTTCTAATCACAGATACTGTTTGAAATTCAGTATACAGATGGTCCAAAAGCCAAATTTGACAAACTGGTATTTTCTGTTTGGCCACACCTTTAAAAATATATAATTTGACTCCTTTAAGGAGCTCATGCACTCTCCAATTTGCTTCAGGCTCAACCACTCATTATTTTTTTAGCCCTGGTTATATCATTCTTTGTTGTTGTTGTTTTAATTTGCTTAATGAAGATAAATGGGTTTGGAAGTCATTACTTCCAAAATTTCAAAAATCCAGATGATATTTTCATCATGCAGCTCATGATCTGGGTAAATTTTGATCACATAAAAGCTCACAATTGAATATGCAGAACCATTAAAGTAAGCATCAGAGTATTTTTCATGGTTGTAATTAGGGAGCTTTCTAGAGATAATCTGAGATAAAAAATGGAATACCTAACTTTTGTCCTCCTTCCCAAAGATGGGACAATGTAACAAGAAATGCAAGCTTCTAGTCTCTGGTGAACTTTCCCCTCTATATCCAGTGCTTATAGGACACCCTCTTAAATCCACATCTGTGTGTAGCCCCCAGCATCCCTAAGAGCCCACAACCACTTACAAAACCTTCTTCTCCAGCAGTGCCTCATTCTTGCCCTGCCCTTCTGTGAACCTTGCCAGTTCTCCCTCTAACGGGATCTGATGAAATAATTTCTTCAATCAGTTCCACTTTTAAAGCACTGCAGATGCTGATGTGGGAAGAAATTTAGAGCCCTTTAGAGAGTATGTTTTCAAAACAAAAATTACCCCATTTAATGTTTTTTTAAACTTTTTAAATTGAAGTTTATCATTCATACATGAACATCCATAAACAAAAAGTATACAGTAAAAGTTGTAAATTTACAAAACAAACATGTATATCATCATTCAGGCCTCCCATACATTATGCCACCACAAACCCCTTGCACTGTTGTGAAACAATTGTTTCAAACCATGAAAGAGCATCATCAAAATGTTACTACTAACTATAGCCAATATCTTATATTTGATGTATTTTTCCAACAATTCACCCGGTTATTAACACCCTGTATTAGTTTTATATACTTGTTACAGGCCATGAGAGAATATCATATTTGTTCTGTTAACCTCGGTCCAAATTTCACCATCAACTTTATTCATTCCCACACATTTACAATAAACCTTATTAAAAATTCTACATACATTAAGCATCAGCCCCTTTTCTCAGCTCACATTCTATTTCCTAGTAACCTATACTCTAGAGTTTACCTCTGTGAGTTTACTCGTTGTATTTAGTTCACATTAGTGAGACCATATAACATGTGTCCTTTTGTGTCTGACTTATTTGACTCGACATAATGTCCTCAAGGCTCATCCATGTTGTCATATACATCCCTATTTCCTTTCTTCTTACAGTTGAATGGTAGTCCATTGTATGTATACAACGCATTTTGTTTATCCACTCATCGATTGATGGACACTTGGCTGTTTACATACTTTGACAATTGTGAATAATGAACATGGCTGTGCAAATGTCAGTTCATCTCCTTGCTTTCAGTTCTTCTGAATATATCCCTAGTGACAATGTTGCTGGATCATATGGCAATTCTATATTTAGTTTCTTGAGGAACCACCAAATTGTCTTCCACAGAGGCTGCACCATTCTTCATTGCCACCAAGAGTGAAAGAGTGTTCCTATTTCTCCACATCCTCTCCAGCACTTGTAGTTTTCTGTTGTTTTTTAAATAATGGCCATTCTATAAGGTATGAAATGATATCTCGTGTAGTTTTGATCAGTATCATAGTTATAGATAATGATGTTGAAGATTTTTTCCTGTGCTTTTTGGCCATTTGTAGTTCCACTTTGAAGATATGTCTATTCAAGTCTTTTGCCCGTTTTTAATTGGGTTGCTTGTCTTTTTATCATTGAGTTGTATGATCGCTTTATATATTAGCAAACCCTTATCAGATATGTTGTTTCCAAGTAGGATCTCCCATTGAGTGGACTGCCTTTGCATCTTCTTTTCACCTCTTGACAAAGTCCTTTGAAGCTCAAAAGTGTTTAAGTTTGAAGAGATCCTATTTATCTATTTTTTCTTTCATTGCTCATGCTTTGGGGGTAAGTTTTAAGAAACCACTGCCTACCACAAGATCTTGAAATGGTTCCCTACATTTTCTTCTAGGAGTTTTATGGTTGTATCTTTTATATTTAGGTCCTGGATCCATTTTGAGTTACTTTTTCTATCTGATGTGAGATAGGGGTGCTCTTTCTTACTTTTGGATATGCATATCCAGTTGTCCCAGCACCACTTGTTGAATTGACTGTTCTGTCCCAGTTGGGTGAGCTTGACAGCCTTGTCAAAAATCCCTTTGCCACAAATTTGAGGATCTATTTCTGAACTCTCAATTCAATTACATTGGTTAGCATATCTACTTTTATGCCAGTACCATGCTGCTTTTACCATTTTAGCTAAGTAATATGCTTTAAAGTCAGGAAGTAAGAGTTCTCCAACATCATTCTTTTTAAATATATTTTTGGCTATTCAGGACTCCTTACCCTTCCAAAAAAATTGGTAATTGGCCCTTCCAATTCTGTAAAAAAGGCTGTTGGATCTTAAATACTGACTGGTGTTAGAATAAAAGTTTGTTAGGCAGGTAGAAAGCGTAGAATGATGGAGTGGCTAATTGACACTATTCATCAACAGAGCCCCATATCTAAGCTCTATCAGAACCTTGCTATACCTAAATAACAGGCATTGAGGTTATTTATTCATATGTCTGCTCACCCCTGCCAGCAGTCTGTGAGAAACTATTCCCCCTGTATTATTTACCTTGTATGTTAAGACATAGTTCCTAGCAAACAAGATGATTGCCTAATAATGTAGAAGGAAAAAAGGAATGGAGGGAAGGATGAAACTCTTTAGGATAAAAACATCTATTAACTTGAGCACTCAACTTTGTAAAAATAGTTTTGATATTTCCTTCTTGCATCTGGTTAAACATAAAAGAAACATCTATGGGGAAAATGTAATCTGAATTTTCTCATAATATCAAAATAGATTTGTTTTAATTGCTTGGGTGTTTCAAGTTCTGAGCCAAGATTGACAGATACTGGAATGCATGATCAGAGTCTGTTTTATAATTTAATCTCTGGAATGTTTACTACAGAAGTCTGATATTCATTAAACTTGGATGGTCTAGATTTGGTTATGCCTGGTTCCTTTCCAGGTGATTCCAGAATTATACTGTATTTGACCAAAACTTGAGGGGAAAAATAATTAATTGTTAAATTTAAAATAAATTTCTGGACAGATACAAATGCTAATCTATGAGACAGTTACTAATAGTTGAAATAGTAGTTGCTAATACTTCTTAAGTGCTAAGAGGAGGGTTTAAGTATTTCATACTTATTAATTATTACTAATTATTTTCACAAACATGTATTAGAAGCTACTTTACAGATGAGTGAGCTACAGCACAGAAGTTACATTACTTGCCCAAGTTCAAATGGGAGACTGACAAAAATAGAGCCTCAATGCGAACCAGGAAGTCTGACTCAGAGACAAGCTGCCATCTCTTACCTAGCATTGGCCACCATAACCACATTGTCCACTCCCATCCAAGCTGCCCATCTCCTCTCTTGCCATTTATCCTGACCACTTTGGCCTCCACAGCAACAGGGACAACCCACAGTCATACCTACAATCTTGGTCCCGTCTCTCACCTGTGACCCAAGTCAAGAATGCAGCATTTGGAATGATGATGGAGGAGGGAAGGAGATCATTTGGTAGCGTCTACTCACTGTCAGACCCAACGCCAGTCTTCCAGCTCAAGGCTGCCTTATATGTGAGGCTTCCACTCCCAACTCATCCTTCCACTGCCTCTACTAGAAACCAACATGGCTACCTCAGATTAAGTATCTGCATGTTTTCAGGGCTTTGAACTTAAAACTCTCACACAGTGCTGAAGGGAGTCCAAATGAAAACACCTTGAAAGAATTGACCTGGACATGAGCTTCACTTTACTTCCAGACAAGGACCAGATTATTGGACCAAACAAAATGGCAGCCTCATAAACCTGCTCATTCCCAGTCAGTATTGACTTTTGCAAAATCTGACCTCCCTGTTGGTATCAGGCTTATACCTTGTGGAAAATCCACTCAGGTGATTAATTTGATATATACAGATGAAAACACAACCTGACTGATAAATGCCACATTGCAGTAGCTTTGTGATCCTTCTAGGAAATGAAGAATAAATATGAGACTATGCATCAGCCAGGAAAACAGCTGAAGAAATTAATGCCTGCCATTATATAACTGCTTCTGGGGAGTCTTGTGAAATCTTTCTGTTGGGAATTCTGACCCCAGAGATTAATTAATGCTATTGACTGATAGCTGGCTTTGATTTCTAAGTAATTGATTAATCAGGTGTGAGGGATTTAGGAAATAGTGATTAAGTATATTAGTATTGTCTGCAAGGACACTGAGGCCAGGAAATGCTCAGTGGTAATGCCTGTTAAGGGGAATAAATGTTTCCAAACCAAGTGTCTGCAATGCAGTCTATGATTGGCTCCCTTTAAACATTGATCAGAGGTCTGACTCATCTCCTTCCCTCTGGCATACAAGATTGTAGCTATCAGCTCTCCCCAGAACCCCCCACAGCAGTCAGGTCCTTTCATAATTAAGATGAGGACATAGAGTGTACATAGAGCAAATCTGAAAGTAAGTGCATGCTTTCAGACTTGGAGAAATTTGACTTGTTGACTTGGCAGTTCCTTTGCAGAGGGACACCCTGAGGGTCAGCAAGTCAGCAGAAAATAAGATGAGGTGATAAAAATCATTTCCTCATCTCAGTTATGTATATGGATGAGCAGAGTCCATCAGGTGATAAGGCTGATACAGCTTACCTTGGTCTGAGGTTAGTGTAGCCTCTGAAAGCAGGTGTCCCATCAGATAAGAGCATCCCCAAGGTAACTAGGGGACTAGATGGTATACTCAGGTAGGCCAAGGACATCCTGTCATTCAGACACATCTGGGGCCAAAAGCTGTAACTTACCAGTGTCTAGTTTTAAGTCCAAGGTCCTGTGGCACAGTTGGAAATCTGATCCTGTCCCAGAAGTTAGATACAGGTAAAGTAGTAATAACCAGATAATTCATTATTGTGTGGTTTAAGGACAAAGTCTAGGACACTGATACATAACTTCTTATGTAAGCAAGAACTAAAGTGCCAGGCACATAATTCTCACTAGTGCTGGGAAAAGGAAGGTACTGAGTGACAAAAGCCCTTCCCTACCTATTATAGCCTTTACCTGAAATAAGAACGTGTTGTCCAAATGTAGGGGTCTGAGTGTCTCATTTCTGCTCAGCCACTTTCTCATGGGATATTTGTGGTCCAATACTGACCTGGTAAGCAGGTAAACTACAATGATTTATTGGCTAAAAGGAGAACTCTGAAGAAGAATAGGGGAAGGATAAAGCCACCATTTGTTCAGATCATTGGACCTAAGGTCACAATACTTGTTACTAAAAGAGGTGTAAGTCATGTGGAGTAAAGAGCTGGTGATCTGTAAGGATCTACAGGTGGATAATAAAGGGAAAATCAAAGTGAGAGGAAATCTGGAAGGAATATATAACTTGGAGTGTGGGATCAGAAGTGAAACTTCTCCCAGTTTATGAGTGCTGGGGCTGTTTGCTTATAGAGGGGAATGGGAAGGAGTGAGCTCCTCAGCCTGCATGGTGATGGTACCTGCAGGAGTCTTTGTTGAGACCCACCCCAGGCCTTTGCTATGGAATCATGCACACACAGACCATCCGAAAGTTGAAAAGAGAAAAGTGCAAAAAAAGAGAAAAGGAATGCGTTTGGAAAGTTCCATGAGTTTTACTGCTAAAAATCAGGGGAGCTCCTTGCCATACATAAAATATGGAGACAAGAGAAAAAGAAGGTATTCTAACCAAGGGAGGGAAAGTTTTCTCAGAGAAGATCCTCTCTTAAAAAAAAAAAAAACAATTAAATTGAGATATCTCTCAACTTGCAATTAGAGCAAGTTATCTCCCACACATAAAACAAGTCTCAGTAAGACATGTTTATGTAACACTCCGTAATCAAATTGCAAAAGGCATATGAGAAACTTATGAAAGAGTTGTGTCCCACAGGTTGGATTAAATATAAGTAATGCCTTTGTCCAAGCAGCAATGTCATGATATGGCCGTGCCTAGTGCCCATTTCTAGGAATGTTCTGAAAAAATTCAAAGTAATGGCCCATTGGAACAATAGGAACAAAATTTGAGCTCAAGAAAGAGAGGTCTGTGGGTGATATCAGTGAAAATGGCAGAGCAGGGAGCTCCAAGAACCTAGTCTTCCAAAGAAACATAAAAAAATCTGTCAAAACTGGTTAAAATCAATGGTATTAGGACTCTGAAAAATAGTGAAGGTATACAACAACCAAGAAAATGCTTAATCAAGAAAGATCTTGGTATCTTGGTAGGAGAGATTTGTAGTGTTTTAACTTACCTTTGCCCCATCATCTTCCTACCCCAACTCAGCAGTGGTCTTGAGGATGGCAGCCCATGTTCCTGATGGGATGGCTTTCTAATTCCAGAGGGAACAGAGTGGACATTTCTCCTAAGGAATTGTGTTTATCTGTTTCAGCCTGTCTGAGGACTCCCTGAGGGCTAACACAAAGGGCTTGCCTTTATCTTGCATAACTTACAACTCTTTCAGAGTAAAAAAACAGCTATGATCTAAGGCATTTGTTAAAAACAACGACAACTCTGCTGAGATTCAGGACCCAACTGGCAATGGATGGACCAAAGATTTAAGTCTCTTGGACTTACACCTACCAACTATAGTTCTAATTATAGGTTCTAACAGAAGGGGTAAAAGAGCTATGTGTAGGGAAACTACAAATGAGCCCAACTCTGTCACACTTGGGAGAATAAATTCCAAGGTAATGTCCACTGGCAGGGCACCAAACTCCTGAGCTGTCTGCCTTATTTATACTGTTTGGATGTCTCTAGAACCCTCAGGAGCCCTGCTATTTGAGATACTATTGACTGTGTCAGTGAAGAGATCCTGCTGAGACATGCATAAGTGTAACCTCTAGAATGACCTCCTGACTCACCTTGAAATCTCTTAGCCATAAAAACTCATTTGTATTTGCCATTTTCCCCTTATGGTCAAGGATTTTTTTCCAGGTGCATTGGTAGTTGGCGCTTCTTAATAATCCCTCAATACCAGGGAGGTTCATCCATGGGAGTCATGTCCCATACCGGTGGGAAGGTAGTGCATTTATATGCTGAGTTTGGTTTAGAGTGTGAGGCCACATTTGAGTAACAAAGAGGCCCTCAGGAGGTAAAACTTAGGCAACATATAATATGAGGTTAAGTTTCAATTTCAAAAGATAAATGTTCATAAGTACAATCATCAATATAAAGGTCCATCCTCCTTCACTAGGCACTGCCCCTATTCTTGAGGGATTCTTGCTGTTCCATTAGAGAATGTAGCAGAACTCCCCAGGATTGAAATTTGGTATTCTTTCAGTTTTTGTGTGGATCTCCACCCATTGTGAGAATACCCCATGAACACTTGAACACTATATCAATACTAAGGGTCAACAATGAGGAGTATAAAGGGAGTTTTCCTTTTGTTGTAATGAAAACATTCTGAAATGGAATCAGCATGACAGCACAACTCTGTGATGAAATTGAGAGTGTATGAGTGTATACTTTGGGTGGATTGTACAAGGCTGGAAATTGTATTTCCAGTGAATCCCATGGTAATGATGGGCTCTGCTTAACAGTACAAATATGAGACTGTTCTCTCATGAACTAATACAATTATACAATACTAATTGTATTAGTCAGCCAAAGGGGTGCTGATGCAAAATACCAGAAATCTGTTGGCTTTTATAAAGGTATTTATAAAGGTATTTATTTGGGGTAGAAACTTACAATTACCAGGCCATAAAGTGTTAGTTACTTCCCTCACCAAAGTCTGTTGCCACGTGTTGGAGCAAGATGGCTGCCAGTCTCTGCAAGGGTTCAGCCTTCCTCTTCCTCTTAAGTCCCCATGGCCCCAGATTCTTCCAATATCAGCTGTAGGCTGGAATAAGTCTCATCTCTCTCCTGGGGCTCATTCCTCTCTGGGCTCAGCTGCTCTGTTCTCTCCAGAAGGTCAGCTGTAGACTGTCAGGCACTCTCTCTTCCCAGGGCCTCTGCTATGTTTATGGAGCCATCTCTATTCCTCTGCATTCTACTCCTGAGTGTTTACTTCCTGGGACTCCAGCATCAAAACCCCAACACTCTTCTCTGCCATGTCATTTTCTCTCTGAGTCCTAACCCACCAAGGGGGTGGGAACTCAACATCCTACTGACAGGGCCCAATCAAAGCCTTACTCATAATTTAATCAAGTAAAAATGAAACTTCTGAAGTTAATACAATTTAATTTGCCCAGAGGAACAGACCAGTTTACAAACATAGTGCAATATCTATTTTTGGAATTCATAAACAATATCAAACTGCTATACTAATACATGGTGTTAATAGTGGGATGGTTTGTGGGGAAAATACACCAAATATAAGCTATGGACAATATATGGCAGTAATTTTATGACAATGTTCTTTCATCATTTGTAGCACATATGACACAACAATGTAAGTCTTGTTGATGGATCAATGGATAGGAATCCTGTATGGTATACATATTGTTTTGTAAACTTACAACTTCTCAAATAAATAAAAAATTTTACATAGGTACAATAAAAATAATTACATATCACTTTACACCCACTAGAATAGCTACTATTAAATGAATGAAAAATAAGTATTAGGGAGGTGGTGGAGAAATAGGCATACTTATTCTTTGTTGATGGGAATGTAAATTGGTGCAGTCACTGTGGAGAACAGTTTAGCAGTTCCTCTGAAAGTACAGAATTACCATATGACCCAGCAATCCCACTTCCAGGTATATAATCAAACAAAATGAAAGCTGGAACTCAAATAGATATTTACACACTGGTGTTCACAGCGGAGAATTGCAGCTAATAGTACAAATACAAGAATGTCCTTCTATGAACTAGAACAAATGTACGTCACTACTGCAAAGTGGTAAGAATGTGGAGAAGCATGGGAAAAATACAATTAATGTAACCTATGGACTATAGTTAACAGCAATATTGTAATATTCTTGCATCAATGCCAAAGATGTACTGTGATTATAATAGGGTGTATGGAAAAAATATACCAAATGAACACAATAGACACTTCATAAAAGATAATTTGTCAGTACAGGGAAGATGGCATCGGTTTAGGTGGGCACTCACCATTTCTCTCAAAGAGGATGGCTGATTGGGGACAGCATCCTGCCCTGGGGGTCTGTTCGGGGAGCCTATGGAGCAACAACCTTGGGGACATCGATCTGGAAGGAGCTGGACTGCAAGGTGGACTGCTCAATATAAAATTGTGAGTTTTTTTCCCCAGCTGGAAATCGTGGACACAGACAGCTAAGCCCCACCCTCCCGGCAACCTGGTGAGAGGGGGCACTCTCTGAGAGTGGGAGGGTCCTGGCAAAGAGTGAGAGGGGTTTTTTCCTGTTGGTTTGGCTGCCTGGACCACTTTGCAGCTTTTGGGGAGTAAAACAGCCAACTAGAAGTGGTGCGGGGCTCAGGGGAGACACGAATCTGCTGAGGAAGCCTGATTTACCTGACAGCCGTGGGACACAGAGGCTTGGCTCTGGAGAGGGCGATGCCAGCCAATTTTATAGTTCTGCACTGAGTATCAGTCTCAGCTCCCCTGGGGGGTCAGGCAGTAGGAAGTGTTTGAGAAGTTTCCAGGAGCCTATTAAGGGTCCCCTCAGTGGAGGGGGTGGTCCAAAAGAGGCCTTCCTTCAGTCCCTTAATTCTTCAAAAAAGAATTTTTTTAACTTAATTTAATCGCTAAAATCTGCCTCAAAACCTGCAGAGAGAAGGCTGCAGGGTAATTGATTGATGAACACAGGCTAAGAGGCTCCACAAGGACCCAAGAAGAAATGTGGTTCTTCCTTAGCTTTCTTTGACTGCTTGCTTGTGTTTGTTTGTTTGTTTGTTTGTTTGTTTTGTTTCCTTGTTTCTTGCTTTTCTTTCCTCTTTCCTCCCCTGCCCCCACTTTTTTTTTTTAATTAGGTGCTGCTAGCTTGTTTCTTCTTTGATGTGCTTCTTGATTTTCCATTTCTGTGTATAATGATTTTGTCTACCAGCGCTATCTCATTTCCTTTCTTCATCTTTCCACCTTCTTCTTTCTATTGTGGTTCTTACAGTACACCCTTTTTCATTAGTCCTCAACTTCATGGGTGTTGATTTCTATCTTGTCTATTGTTTACTTATCTTTATTTTTTTTTATTATTAACTTTTTCCTTTCAGCCCTTTCTTTACTCATTCCCTCTCTCCTCATCATTCTGACCTTTTAAATCATTCTATATATTTTTTGCTATTTGGTTTTACATTCCATTGTAAGTACTCCACTTTTTTTCCCTTATTACACTACACTGCCTACATGAGTTAAATACTCATTTTACTAAGTTCGATATGGTCCCTCTTCTAACTTTTCCTTTCTTACCTCTTTCAATTCCTCTTGCCCTAATCTTTTTCCTTCAGGGGAACATAGAAAAAAGCAAGGAAATACAACAAGAAGAACAGAGTGTCAAACAGAAAACTTAACACACACACCCACAGAACCACCAGCTAAATAAAACTCTAGAGCAGAGAGAGAAGCTAATAAACTGATAAATCCATCAAGATAAAATGATGACCAGAGGGCAACAAAAAATTACAAACCATACTGAGAAACAGGAAGACATGGACAATTCCAATGAACAAACTAAAAGCCAGGAAGAGACGCAGAACATCGAACAACTAATCAAAGCTGTCCAAACAAATATTATAGACCAACTTAATGAAGTGAAGGAAGAGCTTAAGGATATTATGAAGACACTGGGAGAACACACTGAAAAAATTGTAAACATACATAAAAAGATAATGGTGATGAACGGGACAATCCAAGAAATCAAAAAGATGCTGGGGAAGCGGCTGTGGCTCAATCAGAAGGGCTCCCGTTTACCATATGGGAGGCCCCGGGTTCGGTTCCCGGGGCCTCCTGGTGAAGGCAAGCCTGCCCGCACGGCGTGGTTAGCTGACCCAGCGAGCACAAGCAGCAAGGGGGGGATAAATGAATAAATAAATAAAAATCTTAAAAAAAAAAAAAAAAAGATGCTGGATTCACATAATAGCAGATTTGAACAGGCAGAAGAAAGAATTAGTGATATGGAAGACAGTACATCTGAAATCAAACAGATAGTAGAACAGATAGATAAAAAGATAGAAAAAATCCAGCAGGGACTTAGGGATTTGCCAACAACACAAAATGCATAAACATATGCATTATGGGCATCCCAGAAGGAGAAAAGAAGGGAAAGGGAATAGAAGGCATGTTGAAGGAAATAATGGCTGAAAACTCCCCAACCCGATTGAGGGAGGTGGATGTACATGTCCAGGAATTGCAGTGCACCCCAAACAGTTTAAATCCCAACAGGCTTACTGAAAGACATATAATTATCAAAATATCCAATGCTCAAGACAAAGAGAAAATACTCAAGGCAGCAAGAGAAAAGAGAACCGTCACATACAAGGGAAGCACAATAAGATTAAGTGCTCATTTCTCATCTGAAACCATGGAGGCAAGAAAACAGTGGCATGACATAGTCAAGGTACTAAAAGAAAAAACTTCCAGCCACAAATTCTCTATCCAGCAAAGCTAGCATTCAGAAATGATGGAGAGTTCAAAATATTCACAGATAAACAGAAATTAAGAGAATATGCCAATAAGAAACCTGCACTTCAAGAAATACTAAAGGAAGTTCTACAGGTTGAAAGGAAAAAAACAGTAGAGAGAGAGTTGGAAGACAATGTAAGAACAACTAAGAGGACAAAAAGAGAAATAAAAACAAAAGGTGACATACATAAACACAAAGAAAATATGGCTGATGTAAGAAATTCATTGAGAGTAATAACACTGAATGTTAATGGATTAAACTCATCAGTCAAGAGACACAGATTGGCAGAATGGACAAGGAAATATGACCCATCTATATATTGTCTACAGGAAACCCACCATCGACCCAGGGATTCAAGGAGGCTGAAAGTGAATGGCTGGAAAATAATTTTACAAGCAAACAATTACCAAAACAGGGCAGGAATTGTAATCCTAATATTGGACAAAATAGACTTTAAATGCAAAACTATTGTAAGAGATAAAGATGGACACTATATATTAGTAAAAGGGGTAATCTTTCAAGAAGAGAGAACAATCATAAACATTTATGCACCAAATCAGGGTGCCGCAAAATACTTGAGCAAACACTGGAAAAACTAAGTGGAGAAATAAATACCTTTACAATTATAGTGGAGGAATTTAATACACCATTATCACCATTAGAAAGAACATCTAGACAGAGAATCAATAAAGAAACAAAGACTCTGAAAAATACATTAAAGGACCTGGACCTAATATACATATACAGAACACTACACCCAAATACAGCTGGATATACATTCTTCTCAAGTGTACATGGATCATGCTCCAAGATAGACATATGATAGATCACAGAACAACTCTCAATGAATTCAGAAAGATTGAGATTATACAAACTAATTTCTCTGACCACAATGGAATAAAATTGGAAATCACTAAGGGCCAGAGAAACAGATTAGGCACAAAGATATGGAAGTAAAACAACACACTCTTAGACAAACAGTGGGTCAAGGAAGAAATCTCAAAAGAAATCAGTAACTACCTCAAATTGAATGAAAATGACAACACAACATATCAAAACATATGGGATGGAGCCAAAGCTGTATTGAGAGGGAAATTCATAGGCATAAATGCATATATTAAAAAAGAAGAAAGAGCTAAATTTGAAGACCTAACTGCACACCGGAAGGAATTGGAGAAACAACAACAAACTAACCCCAAAGGAAGTAGAAAGAAATAACAACAATTTGAGCAGAACTAAATGAAATAGAGAATAAGAAAGCACTAGAAAAAGTAAACAAAACCAAAAGCTGGCTCTTCGAGAAGATCAATAAAATTGACAAACCCTTAGCCTGACTAACAAAGAAAAAGAGAGAGCAGATGCAAATACAAAAAATAAGGAATGTACAGGGGATATCACTACTGACCCCATCAAAATAAAGAGTATCATAAAAGGATACATTGAAAAATTATATGCCAACAAGAATGATAATTTAGAGGAAATGGACAAATTCCTAGAAACTCACAAGCAGCCTACATTGACAAAAGAAGAAACTGATGAACTCAACAATCCAATTACAAGTAAAGAGATAAACTCAGTCATCAAAAACCTCCCAACTAAGAAGAGCCCAGGACCTTATGGCTTCACAGCTGAATTCTACCAAACATTCTGGAAAGAACTAACACCAATTCTGCTTAAGCTCTTTCAAAAAATAGAAGTAGAAGGAATATTGCCTAACTCATTCTATGATGTCAACATTACCCTAATACAAAAGCCAAACAAAGATATCACAAGAAAGGAAAATTATAGACCAATTTCTCTAATCAACCTAGATGCTAAAATCCTCAACAAAATACTTGCTAATCACATTCAACAATATATCAAAAGAATTATACACCATGACCAAGTGGGTTTCATCCCGGGTATGCAAGGATGGTTCAACATAAGAAAATCAATCAATGTAATACACCACATAAACAAGATTGAAAGAAAAAATCACATGATCATCTCAATAGATGCAGAAAAAGCATTCGACAAAATACAGCACCCTTTCCTGATAAAAACACTGCAAAAGATAGTAATAGAAGGAAACTTTCTGAACATGATAAAGGGTATACATGAAAAACCCAAAGCTAACATCATCTTCAATGGTGAAATCCTAAAAGCCGTCCCTCTGAGATTGGAAACAAGACAAGGATGCCCACTATCACCACTCCTATTTAACATTTCTTAGAAGTACTTACTCGAGCACTGAGGCAAGAAAAAGTTATAAAAGACATCCATATTGGAAAAGTAGAAGTAAAAATTTCATTATTTGCAGATGACATGATCCTATATGTAGAAAACCCTGAGAAATCTACCAAAAAAAAAGGCTTCTAAAAGTTATAAAGCAGTACAGGCTATAATATCAATGCTCAAAAATCAGTACCATTTCTCAGACTGGACACCTTATAATGCAGTGATAAAAGAAAAAATGTTTTTAAAAAAATTTTTTTAGTTTTTTTTGTTTTTTCCCATTTTTTTGACTATCCCAATCCTATAATTTTATTTTATTTTTAGTGATTTTTTTTAAGTTTCGATGTATTTTATCTCTTACATTTAAACTTATTTTTATTATTTCATTTTCCTATTCATTGTATTTGGCTATTATATGGGCTTCATCTATAAGGATGGTTTGGATCACAGAAGGGTTACAATGGGGACAGGAGAGGATCGTTGGTGGGGTGTGTCAGGGATGGGGGTTTCATGGGAGGAAGTTCACCTGAATATACATAAAAGATATATGAAATTGTTCAAATGTACAAGGGGTGGGGTATGGTCACAGTGTGTGGGGAATCACTCAATAAATGAGAGAATACTGAATTCCCAGCCAGGAGAGCTCTGCCACATTCTCCAAAGGAGCAGCAACAGTCCCCCAAGTGCAGGGGCAATGTCTGAAAAAGGAGGATGGTCCACTGATGGGTTCTTGTTATTGATGACTAGCCTTAGAGTCCTTGCTCTTGTCATTGAAACTTAGCCTACTGTTATGGGGTGCCTAAGGGTTGCCACCTGAAAGCCTCCTTGTTGCTCAAATGTGGCCTCTCTCTAAGCCAAACTCAGCATATGAATGTATTACCTTCTCCCCAGCATGGGACATGACTCCCAGGTATGAGCCTCCTTGGCAATGAGGGATTAATACCAAGTGCCAATGGGCAATATGACTGGCAAAAGACCTCGAATAAAAGGGGGAAAAGGTAAAAACAAATGAGTTCATGTGGCTAAGAGACTTCAAAGAGAGTAGGGAGTTCATCCCAGAGGTAACGCTTATGCATACCTCAGTAAGATCTCATAGAACACCAAAGTGGATATCACCCCAAACAGAGAGGCTCCTCAGGGCTCTGGAGGCACCCAGGTCCTATATAAAGGGGCTTAGCTCCAGAGATTGATGCCTTAACAGAGGGTTATACTTTGGAATCTCTGCTCCTGAGAGTGACAGAGTTGGACTCAAATAAGTCCTCCTTTCACATGGTCAATCAGTCCCTTCTCTTCAAACCTATATGTTGTGCTGGAGTTTGTAGGTGTACTTCCAGAGACTGGAGACTTTGGCCTGCCCATGTGCCAGCTGTGCTTGGAATCTCAGTGGAGCTGCAGCTCCTACTCTACAGCTCAATGGACTCACCCAAGTCACCTGGCCAGGAGATGATGATGGACAATGCCATCCCAGGGAATGGAGAGAGTCTGCAGCTGCAGGCAGGATAATCCCATCCATCTTATCCATGGGATGTAAGCCCCCTCTCACTTGGAGATGGAGAGGACATCACCATCCCAGACTCCTCAAGACTGGGGGAAGAGCTATGGATGAGAGTGGACTTACTGGTATTCTGTTGTAGACATATTGTGATTCAAGCCAAGGAAGAAATTACAACATTGATGTGGAGTCAGTGACCACTGGACACTTTCAGGGCAGGGAGAAGGAAAACCCGTTGTAACACAGGGGTTTTTTCAGGACTTGGGAATTATCCTGAGTGACATTACAATGACAGATATAGGTTATTTTACATCCGCATATAACATGCATAACTGTGCAGGAGAGAGTGTGGTCTAGAATGTGAACTATGGTCCATGCTTAGTGACAAAGCCCCAGGATGTGTATATCCATTGCAGGTGATGTGCCACACTAATGAAAGATGTTTATGTGGGAGGTTATGGGAAGTGTGGGAGGTGGGAACATGGGATTTTTGTGTAACATTTCTGTAACCTAGGCATCTTTTAAAGTATTTAAAAAAAAAAACTCAGTACCATTTATGTACACCAATAATGAGCAATCTGAGGAGGAAATCAAGAAAAAAAAAACCATTTACAATAGTAACTAAAAGAATCAAATACCCATGAACAAATTTAACTAAAGATGTAAAGGATTTATACAGAAAACTACACAACTGTTAAAGGAAGTCAAATAAGACTTAAATAAATAGAAGAATATTCCCTGTTCATGATAGGAAGACTAAACATCATCAAAATGTCTATCCTACCCAAACTAATCTACAGATTTAATCCAATCCCAATAAAAATCAACATAGTATTTTTAAAGGAATTGGAAAAACTAACTACACAAATTATTTGGAAGGGTAAGAGACCCCGAATCGCCAAAGAAATATTGAAAAAGAAAAATGAAGTTGGAGCTATCACATTACCTGATCTTAAAAAATACTACAAAGTTACAGTAGTGAAAACTGCATGGTATTGGCACGAGGATAGATACATTGACCAGTGGAACTGAATTGAGAGTTGTGATATAAACCCTCACATATACAGTCATCTGATATTCGACAAGGCCACCAAGCCCGCTCAGTTGGGAGAGAATGACCTCTTCAACAAGTGGTGCATGGAAAACTGGATATCCATATCCAAAAGAATGAGAGAGGAACACCATCTCACACCTTATACAAAAATCAACTCAAGATGGATCAAAGATCTAAATACAAGAGCCAAGACCATAAAGACCTTGGAAGATAATTTAGGAAAGTATCTACAGGACCTTGTAATAGGAAATGGTTTCATGATCTTCACACCTAAAGCACAAGGAGCAAAAGAAAAAATAGATAAATGGGATCTCCTCAAAATTAAAAAATTTCGAACCTCAAAGGATGTTAGCAAGAAAATAAAAAGGCAGCCTACCCAATGGGAGAAAATATTTGGCAACCATATATCTGATAGAAGCCTAATATCCTGCATATATAAAGAAATCCTTCACCTTGAAAATAAAAAGACTAACAATACACCCTTTAGAATCGTGGCTATTAAAAACACAGCAGACTATAAGTGTTGGAGACGATGTGGAGAAATAGGAAACCTCATCCACTGCTGGTGGGATTGTGGAATGGTCCAGCCACTGTGGAGGACAGTTTGGCAGTTCCTCAAAAAACTAACTATAGATCTTCCATATGATCCAGTGATTTTACAGCTGGCAATATACCCAGAAGAATTGAAAGCAAAGACCCAAACAGATATATGCACACCAATGTTCATCCAGGCATTGTTCACTATTGCCAAAAGTTGGAATCAACCCAGGTGTGCATCAACAGATGAACAGATAAACAAAATGTGGTACATACATACAATGTAATATTACTCAGTTGTAAGAAGGAATAAAGTGCTAATACATGAGATAACATGGTTGAATCTTGAAGACCTTATGTTGAGTGAAGCAAGCCAGGCATTGGAGGATGAACAGTACATGACCTCACTAATATGAATTAGGAATTTGGGGGGCGGATGTGGCTCAAATGATTGGGCATCCATCTCCCATATGGAAGGACCTGGGTTCAATCCCCGAGACCTCCTGGTAAAAATAAAAACAAAAATAAATAAATAAATAGATAGATAGATAAACAAACAAACAAACAAATAAGTAAATAAATGTATCAGGAATATTAAAAAAAAAAGTTAAAAAAAAAAAGGAATTTGATCAGTCACAGAGAGCTATTATCTGAAAAATAGGTTTACAAGAAAGAGAAAGAGAAGAGAAAGTTGTGAGCCATCACCCATAGGGACATAAACTATGGTAAAGTGATATAGTGCAGTTGCTTATTGAAGGGATAAGACAGAAAGGTAGTGATATTATTGGGTTGGGTGGTACAAGATTGACAGGTCGGTAGATTGGCAAATGTGGGTTAGAAGACCAGGATCCTGAGGGGGAGAGTTGGGAGAGGGACCAGGTGAACACTTGGGATTTGTGATTATAAGGTTGAAAGTACAGAGGTGGGAATGTTCTTATGACAATATGACAAGGAAGGGTCACTGGTTTAGGGTGTTGGTTAGGGGGGCATTCAGGACAGGGCGCACCTGGATCAGGCTTCTAGGGAGTGTGTGAGTGTTCATTCTGTCATAATGCATTGTATCAGTGGGTGGAGACCCACATAATGAGTGGGAAGCAATTGGACTCCCATCTTTGGGAGGACTGATCCATTCAGAAATAGACAGGTGGGGGTCTCTCAAGAGCAAGGGCAGTTCCTAATAGGAGAGGACAAACCAGAGTGTCAAGACCTCTTCTTGCATGTAACTAGAAATCTTGTCATCCAACCAGTCAAGCCAGGGGGTCAGCATGGGCCCCAGGGGGGTGGGAATGGAGGAACAGAATAGATCAAATAGAGGGTATTTAATAGTCAGTGGAAATGTTCTTCATTACCTTACAGTGATGGACACAGGACATGGTAAATATCATCAAAATTTATAAAAGTGTACAGTCTAAAATGTAAACCATACTGTAAACCATTGACAATGTTTAGTAGCTATGTTTCACTATTTTATATCAGTTATAACAATGCTACCATCCACGTATAAAAAAGTATTAATATGGGGGGGAGGAGAGGGGGCAGAGGTTGGATATATGAGAGTCTCTTGTACTCTGTGTGTGACCTTAGTGTGACCTAAAACTTCTTTGAAAAGAAAATGAAAAATAGTAAGATACTGGAGAATGAGAGGGGGGAGGTGTCACGGTACAGGACACCAGATATTGCAGTGATAAAAGGCAAAATGTCAAAAAAAAATTTTTTTTTATATTTTTCATTTTTAAAATATCCCAATCTTTTAATTTAATTTTATTTTTATTTTTTTATGTTGTCCTGTATTTTAGCTCTTACATTTAAACTTATCAATATTATTTCATTTTCCTATTAATTGTATTTGGCTATTGTATTGGCTTCATCTTTAAAGAAGCTTTGGATCACAGAAGGGTTACAACTGGGGTGGGAGAGGATCGTTGGTGGGGGGGGGGGTGTCAGGGATGGGGGGTGCATGGGAGGAAGTTCATCTGAACATACATATAAGGTATATAAAATAGTTCCAATGTTCATGGGGCATTGTTACAATGGGTGAAGAATCACTCAATAAATGAGAGAATACTGAATTCCCTTCCTGGAAAGCTCTACCACATTCTCCAAGGGAGCAGCAACAGTCCCCCAAGTGCAGGGGCAGTGTCTGGCAAAGGAGGGTGATCCACTGATGGGCTCTTGTTATTGATGACTAGCCTTATGAGTCTTTGCTCTTGAAATTGAAAGTTAGTTGTTATGGGTGCCTAAGGGTTGCTTCCTGAGAGCCTCCCTGTTGCTCAAATGTGGCCTCTCTCTAAGCCAAATTCAGTATATGAATGCATTACCTTCCTCCCAGCATGGGACATGACTCCCATGGATGAGCCTCCCTGGCACTGAGAGATTGCTACCAAGTGCCAACTGGCAATGCGACTGGAAAAAGACCTTGAATAAATGGGGGGAAATGTAAAGACAAATGAGTTCATATGGCTAAGAGACTTCAAGTGAGTCAGGAAGTCATACCAGAGGTAACACTTAATGCACATCTCAGTAGGACCTCATAGACTTCCAAAGTGGATATCAGCCCAAATAGAGGGGCTCCTGAGGGCTTTGGAGACACCCAGGTCCTATGTCAGGGTGGATAGCTCCAGAGTTTGGTGCTTTGCCAGTGGGCCCTACTTTGGAGTAACAGAGTTAGACTTAAATATGTCTTCCCTGCACATCTGTCCCTTCTATTCAAACCTATACTTGGTGCTGGAGTTTGTAGTTGTACATCCAGAGACTGGAGTCTTCAGGCTGTCCATGTGCCAGCTGGCCTGGAATCTCGGTGGAGCTGCAACTCCTACTCTACAGCTCAATGGACTCACCCAGGACACCTGGCGGGAAGATGATGATGGACAATGGCCATCCCAGGGAATGGAGAGAGTCTGCAGCTGCAGGTGGGATAATCCCATCTATCATATCCATGGGATATAAGGCCCCTCTCCATTGGAGGTGGAGTGGGCATCAAAGTTCCCAAAAGTGTTTTCTTTCAACCTGAAGAAATTCCTTTAAAATGTTTTGTAGTATGGGAGAATGTGTCTGCAGGCAACAAATTCTTTTGGCAGTCCTTTCCCTGATAATGTTAATTCTGGAATGATCTTTTTACTGGATATGGAATTTGAAGTTGAAAATTTCTGTTCTCAGCACATTAAACATGTAGTTATAATTTTAAAAAAAGAAATCACTGAAGACCTAAAGAAATTGAGAGACATTCCTTGTTCATGGATTATAAGACTAAATATTGTTAAAATGTCAATTCTACTGAAAATGATTTATATATTCAAGTCAATCCCAAGCAGAATTCCAACATCCTTCTTTTCAGAAGTGGAAAGGCCAATTATCAAATATATTTAGAAGGGTAAGGGGCCATGAATAGCCAAAAATCTTGAAAAAGAAGAATGAATTTGGAGGATTCACAGTTCCTGGATTTAAAGCTTATTACAAAGCTATAGTGGTCAAAATAGCTTGATACTGGCACATAGACAGATACATAGACCAATGGAAACAAATTGCAAGTTCAGAAATAGACCCTCACGTCTATAGCCAATTGTTTTGTTTTTGTTTTCTGTTTTGTTTTGTTTTGTTTTGTTTTGCAAGGGAGCAAAGAGTTAATTAAGAAACAAGAAAAAAGACAGCACACACCCAAGACATGGGTGCCAGTCATGTTACGGGTGGGACACACATGTGGGGCCCTGGGATAGGCCTTTTTAAAGTCTTTCCTCCTCCCCACAGCATTTGAAACCTAGCCAATTGATTTTTGACAAGTCCACTCCATTGGGAAAAAATAGTACCTTCAACAAATTGTTCTGGGAGAACTAGATATTCATATGCAAAAGAATGAAGGAGGACCCCTATCTCACACCATCTACAAAAATTAACTCAAAATGGATCAAAGACCTTAATATTAAAGGTAGAACTATCAGACACCCAGAAGAAGCTGTAGGGAAGCATATTCAGGAGCTTGTGTTAGGCAATGGTTTCTTAGACCTTACACACAAAGCACAAGCAACAAAAGAAAAAATAGTTAAATGAGACCTCATCAAAATTTAAAACTTATGTGCCTCAAAGGACTTTATCACAAAAGTGAAAAGACAACCTAATCAATGGGAGAAAATATTTGGAAACCACAAATATCCAGAATATATAAAGAAATCCTACAACTCAACAATAAAAAACAACCCTATTTAAAAATGGACAGAAGATTTGAATAGATATTTCTTCAAAAAGCACATGAAAAGATGCTCAACATCACTAGCTACTAGGGAAATGTAAATCAAAACCACAACGCGATACCATTTCACACCCATTAGAATGGCTACTATGACACTTTGAAGCTGCATGGACCCCAGATTATGTCCTTTGAGCTAATCCATTCCTGTTATTGCAAAACCTATTACAGATGGGACCTGTTGATTAGATTCTGTTAAGGGACCTTCCTTTTGATGAGATCACTTCAGTAGGGCATGACACAGGGTGGGTCTTAATCCTCTTACTGGGGTCCTTTATAAATGGAGGAATAAAAGGCACAGACACAGAAAAAAGCTGCAGTGACAGAGAGAAGCCTCCAGGAGGTGACGTTAACAAACCTGGGAGAGATAAAAGCCACAGACAGAGCAGCCAGAAGAGAACTATAAAGGAGGACCAGAGGAGAGGGGAGAAACAAGCCGACACCACCATTATGCCCCACCATATGCCTGATCACCCACAGCTGAGATCGGGGAGAAAGCGAGCCTGGAGAAGGCAGAGGCTGGCAGTGCTGCCATTGTGCCTTGCCACATGGCAGGAGATCAGGATTGCCCGCAGCCAACCTTTGGAAAGAGAGCTTCGCCTAATGCCTTTTTTTTTTTTAATCAATTTTATTGATACACATCAATGAAGCATAAATCCATCCAAAGTATACAATCAATGGTACTTGGAATAATCACATAGTTGTGCATTCCTCATTTTAATCATTATTACAGAATTTTCATTATTCCAATAATAATTAAAAACAAAAAGCAAACAAACAAAAATTCATCACCTCTCAATCTCTCTATGCTTCCCTGTCATACATGCCTGCTATTCTGTTTCTAGCTCTCTAGTTTATTTCTATTTATTATTTTATAAAAAGCCTTATATATGCAATATTACCCATATTCATATTGCACATGAGGTTTCACTATAGTATACTGTCCCATGGTACATTAGACTTTCCCTTTCAACCATTGTCATACCCATATAATAGCACTTCTAGTTACAAACACTATGATATGCTTTCACCATTTCTATTCATTTCCAAAGATTTACAAACAACTTTTTTTTTTACCAATTCTGCACATATTAACCCACAGCTTTCCATTCTCTACCTTCATTCTATTTTCTGGTGACCTATATTCTAATTATTAGCTCCATGAGTTTACACAATTTATTTAGTTCATAATAGCACAAACATACAGAATTTGTCCTTTTGTCTGGCTTGCTTCACTCAACATAATGTTCTCCAGGTTCATCCATGATGTCATATGCTTCACAACATCATTTCTTCTAACATCTGCATAATATTCCACCGTGTGTATACACCACAGTTTATCCATGCATCAGTTGATGGACACCTGGGTTGTTTCCATCTTTTGGCAACTGTGAATAAGGCCACTATGAACATTGGTGTGTAGACGTCTGCTTGTGTCACTGCTCTCAGTTCTTCTGATTATATACCTAGTAGTGGTACTGCTGGGTCCCATGGCAAGTCTATATTCAACTTCCTTAGGAACTCCAAACAGTCCTTCACAGAGGCTGTACCATTCTGCATTCCTACCAGCAATGAATAAGCATTCATATCTCTCCACATCCTCTCCAATACTTAGAGTTCTCTGTCTTTTTAATAGCAGCCACTCTAACAGGTATGAAATGATATCTCATAGTAGCTTTGATTTGCATTTCCCTAATCACTAGTAATGTTGAACATTTTTTGGCAATTTTTTTGCCATTTGTATTTCTTTAGATAAATGTCTATTCAAGTCTTTTGTCCATTTTTTAATTGGGTAGTTTGCCCTTTAATGTTGAGTTGTAACATCTCTTTATATATGATGGATATTAAACCCTTATTTGACATGTGATTTGCACACATTTTCTCCCAATAAGTCGGCTGCCTTTTCACCCTTTTGATAAAATCTTTTGAGGTGTATAAGTGCTGAATTTTGAGGAGGTCCCATTTATCCATTTTTTTCTTTTGTTGCTCGTGCTTTGGGAGTAAGGTTTAAGAAACTACCACAAGATCTTGGAGATATTTCCCTATATATTCTTCTAGGAGTTTTATGGTTTAGGTAGTTGATCCATTTTGAGTTAAATTTTGTATAAGGTATAAGATAGAAGTCCTCACCCCACTCAGTGGGGTTCCTGAGAGCTCCGGAGACACCCTGGTCTTATATAAGGGGGGATAGCCCCAGAGACTGATGCCTTATCAGTGGGTTCTATTTTGTAATCTGTGCTCCTGAGAGTGACAGAATTAGACTCAAATAAGTCCTCCCTGCTCATGGTTCACCAGTCCCTTCTATTGAAACCTACATGTGATGCTGGAGTTTCTTAGGTATACTTCCAGCGACTGGAGCCTCCCACCTACCTATGTGCCAGGTGTACATGAAATCTAAGTGGAGCTGCAACTCCTACCCTACAGCTCAATGGACTCATCCAAGTCACCTGGTGAGGAGACAACGATGGGCAATGGCCATCCCAGGGAATGGAGAGGGCCTGCATCTGCAGGCAGGATCATCCCACCCACCATATCCATGGGATATAAGCCCTCTATCACTTGGAGTTGGAGTGGACATCACCATCCCAGTCGCCTCTGGATTGGGGGAGGAACTATGGACTAGAGTGGACTTGATGGTATTCTCTTGCTCACATATGGTGATTCTTGCAATGCAAGAAATTATAACAATGAGGTGGAGCCAGTGGCCACTTGACAGTTTTTTGGGTAGGGAGGGGATGAGACGTTGAAATACAGGGGTTTCTTTGGGAGTTGGAGGTTGTCCTGAGTACTGTTGTGGCAATGGATGTAGGACATTTTAAATCAGCACACACCAATCAGAACTGAGTCAGAGAGAGTGTGGTCTACAGTGTGAACTGTGGTCTATGGTTGGTGGCAAGGCTCCAGGAGGTGTAAGTTCATTGAGGTTGGTGGGCCACACTATGGGAGATGTTTGTGTTGGATGTGGTGGGAGGTGTGGGAGGTGGGCAACATGGGAATCCGAGTGGGTTCCGTATAATATTTTAGGTAATCTAAGCACCTCTTAAAATATTATACGGAACC